>JAVFBZ010173144.1:0-16194 GCA_032466195.1 Katharina tunicata | reverse complement strand
ATCTACACGTCCTTGAATACCATCAAATTTACATTGATATTTGGGTTTTGCGTTTCTTTTTTTGAAGAGTGTATATTTAAGCAGTATGCAACAAACAGTGTTTTTTTCATAGACTAAGAACAATGACTAAACTTTCTTAGTATCACATTTACTCGGATACATTTTCTCCTTTGTTCATCAATATCTGCGTTATCACTAAAACAGCTGGTTATAACATGACCCAGATAAACATACATATGAAAATATTCAATATCATGAGACAGTGAAAACTCAGTGCATATGTCTAATAATGTTTGCATTGACTTTACTGAAGGACAGAGAAGACACAAGTCATCAGTATAGAGTAAATGATTTGTAAAGCACCCAGCTAGATTACAACTGACGCCAGCTGTAGAGAGTGCAACATCTCATTCATGTAGATATACAGAAAACAACGTGGGCGACAAGACACCTCCTTGTCGAACACCATTTGAGGCTTTGAAAAAATCTGACACAGTGGCACCCCATTTCACATAAAATAACTGACTTTCAAACCACGAGCACAGCAAGGATACAATATACAGTGGTACTTCACAGTCAATTAGTTTATTTAAACGCGTCCAGTGATTAACTCTACCAAAAGATTTACCGGCATCCATGAAACACACAAACACAGGGCTGTCATTATCTCTATAAAAATTAATAATTCAACAGACAAATGTCCATGTAGAAACATGGCGTTAATCAACAGAGACAAGTTAACACAAATAATGGTAGGGGAATTTTGTAAATGCTCAGCACTTAACCAATCAACACCTGGGGAGTTTCCCTTTTTCATATTGGATATTATTCCTTTAAATACAGAGGGGAAATAAACGACACACCAGGTGGTCCATTCCTGAAAACATATATAAGGACCTCTTGTTTGTGAGTCTCTGTGCATACACAGTTAAGAGTTTCCTCAACTAAACTGACGCTTTGTTGAAGCCTAGTTGTCGGGCTACCTGACTGTTTCCATGCTAGAAAACCAACTCTATATATTCCGTACAAGTCTGCCACGTACTCTGACCAACCTGGTACAACGTCATCGTTTTTTACTTTCTTTTTGACAATGGTTTCAGATGCTGCCGATAGGAGAGCATTTACGATTCCCGTGTAAAAGATCGTAATTATTGGGCTGTGACTGCCAGAGCAGTCAGTGCCATTGCAGAGAATAACATCAGTTGGAGGTGTTAGTTGACAAAGATTCCTACCAACCGCTTCAGAATACATTTATTTCTCCTGATGAGATAACAGAGACCAATTAATATTAACCTATAGTTTGACTCATCGTGTTTGTCTTGAGTTATTAAAGCTGGGAGGCCATTCCAATCTATTTCAATCGTTAAAGGCCTATGGTCAGATGAAACTATATCATATAATACATCCATAAACTTAATGACAGTATTAATATTGTATGACGTAATACAGGGATCGAGCCAAGAGGTTGTGAGATGCGCGTCACTAACAAACGTAAATGTATCAATTGGCCTCAACGTCAGATATACATAAATTATTACTCTGACAAATTGTTGCAAGCTCCTCACCAACAGGCTCACTTAGGTCGGCATTCAAGTCTCATTAAAATGAAGTTAGAGGTAGAGGATTCCTCCATAATTGCAAGGATTTTACCAAGATACCCACAGTAATTTTTAAAATAAGCTACACAGTCACTTGGAATATAAACACGTTACACAATAACAGATGTGTCCTCAGAAAATATATTAACACCAATTAATCTGTTATCATTATAATCAATAAAACTAATATTTTTACCAATGGATTTTCGCCATAAGATAGCCAGACACTTAAGAACATACATGCTTACAAACCAGAAGTCTTTTGCACTTTTACAAAATGTACAATTTTCTTAACTAATAATGTAAACAAGGAAACAATTACCTGTATTTACCGATCATATATTTATAAACTTGATAAAATTAATTCTAACCAAAGTATCCATTGAGTACTGGGATAATGGTGGCTACAATGTTGAAATGTTTATCGTTTGTTAAGAATCGTTAATGTGTCAAGAGTAATCATATTGGCACAGGGATATCGATTAATTAAAGTCGATAAACTATCTCATGTTCGAGAACAATTTTCAGAGACAAGTTTAGATATATATACAAAAATATATATGTTTGGGATTGCCACTCTCGTTCATTTGGATGGCTATGTGTGAGTAGTTTGGGGCTGTTATTGATGTGTGTTTTTCTTTTAATACATGACAATTAGAAAAACGGAATGTTACAACAGGGACAAATACTGGGGGAAACACACATGTTTAATAATTCGATATAATAAAATAAGTCGACATAAGTTACTTTTAAAATAAACTGTTCAAATAAATTTAAAATTAGAACATTTATAAGAGCATATCTTATCCCGTTGTAGTGCCTTCCTTACAGTAATTATTTGGGCACTGACAATGATGCAATAGGTAAAGATGCCTTACCCTATCGCCATTCCTATCCGGGAGTCCACTAGCAACCATATAAGCATCTCCTATGGTCTCAACCTTATACACGTCGTATGTATCTATCCTCGAGTCGAACGTGGAATAGAGAGCGTTCAGCACATCTACAACTTGTAAAGGGGTGCTTTGAGCGGACAAAGTCGTGAAGCCTACGATATCTGAGAAGAAAATGCTGACACTTTCATAGGACTCGGCGGGAACTTTTTGGTTTTGTCGAAGCTGATTCGCCACAGACTTTGGTAACATCTGGTAAAGCAGCGTCTCGGTCATATGCTTTTCTTGGTCTAATTCTTTCGTTCGTTCCTCCAAAGTTTTTGCATAGTTATAAATCCAGTCCACCATACGCTTCACACTGATTGCAACAAATGGCAACAATGTTGCAACAATAAAAAATATAACGACTTTTAAAATAATTTCTAACATGATTTCGTTGATTTTTTGCTGCAAGTCTAATCGCATATATGAAACACAAGTCTCCTGAGCTTTCTCGATGTTAGTCAAAAGGGTCAGCATGTCTTCATATATCTTTAATGAGTTATTGGAAGTCCAAAATTCGTTACAAATATTGTCATAGAGCGTAATGTTTTGATAAAGGAAACTGTTCTGGTCCACATCAAGAACAAAGCTTTGCAAAAAATCAAGCAAATCATTCCTAAACGACGCGTTTTGGAAGTTGGTTTCACCGGAACATGAGATATCTAAACAGTCCTGCAGCTTTTGTCCGATAACTTCTTGCGCTTTTACAGAGAGAAAATAAGCAGTTATTACATTCCATTTTGTTATTTTTATTTTCCGAATGTTAGTCATTATGTTTTCGATGAATACTGAATTCGTGGTAATATAGTCATTAATATAAGTCATTTGACTCCCGTGGCAGTCGTGAGAGGAATTTATCAGTGCAGTCGAAAGTTCAAACGATGTGCTTAAATTTAACATTTGCTTATAAATACCATCAACTTCTTGCCACTGATCTGTTATCGCAGCACAGTCTTTTGTCGGTGTTTCTGACGTGGAAACGAACGTACCACGTGACACGTTTGTGGGACATTCAGATAATATCAACATGACGTCAGTAACTTCGCGTATTAATGAAACTTGGAAGAGTCGTAAGCTTTCATTGAAATCAGTAATGGCTTGTTCGCCAATCTGCAGTTCGTCCGTGTCGATAACTGACCTTCTGATATCTAACATTAATACGGC
This sequence comes from Katharina tunicata, assembly GCA_032466195.1. Classification (NCBI taxonomy): domain Eukaryota; kingdom Metazoa; phylum Mollusca; class Polyplacophora; order Chitonida; family Mopaliidae; genus Katharina; species Katharina tunicata. Next base: position 12,497 of record JAVFBZ010173144.1, on the reverse strand, counting down.
CGCCAAGGCAACAGTGGAAGTCATACACAGAAAGAAGACTTTAAGAAATTGGAACCTCCGACCTTCTTGAGTGGCTAAACTAGCACTGGCAGTAATATTCAGACAACCACTTTTCAATCCCGGGGCTCTCTTCACCTCTTGAGTTTGCTTTTCAAAATCCCTGGAACCCTTTAACGGACTAACGCGGTTGTTTTTCGTACACGGGAAGACGTCATAACAGCCACTCATCATTTGCTCTGAAAATAGTTACCTAAGGAAATCCGGCTCATTGTCACGGATCCTGAAACGAAACCAATGTTGTTCTCAGGGATCACCAAACGCAGCCAGTGTTGTTCTCAGGGATCACCAAACGCAGCAATTTTTGTGGACACGGATCCCGACAAGCAGTCACTGTTGCTGTTCCTGGTCACCAAACTGAGTAACTGCTGCTGTCACCAGGCAGTCATTAAACTCAACCACACTGTTGCCACGGATCGTGAAATTCCGTCACTGGTACTCTCACGGATCAATAACTCCTCCAGTGACGGTGCCACGGATCATGAAATGAAACCACTGTTATTCTCGCGTACCAATAAACTCAACAAGTGACAGTGTCACGGATCATAAAAATAACAATTTTTGTTATTGGGGGCAATCATTAATCTTTTCTCCTATGATTATCACAGATCAGGAAAGTGATCACAGATCTCCTGTTATTGTCTCAGACCTTCATATTGTTCTCCTATGATTATCACAGATCTCCTGTTATTGTCTCAAACCTTCATATTGTTCTCTAATGATTATCACAGATCTCCTGTTATTGTCTCAAACCTTCACATTGCTCTCAGATGATTGCTACTAACCATCAAACTGGATCCGTATAAACGTTGCCATTACACTATCTCGGATATTATTTCCTAGTTTCCGTGTGTTTTCTTTGTTGATCAGTGTTTCCTATATTTTGTAATTCCTCCGATTGCAGCCACTCAAAACACCTGAAAATAGGTAAAACTCACCATCAGAAAACTATATCACAAAGTCACATCCAGATTCCCGTACGTAACTTTTATTAACCAATTTTATCAGCATTGTTTAATTATAAAATGTTCTATCAGAGTATATCATGTAATATATTGTTCAGTGCCTTCCATTAACCGACCATACCGTGATCTTTGGGATTTATTAATGAGCAAAATGTTGGTGCATGAAAAAAGCCTCTATAATAAGCAAATTAATCAGACTAATTGGAGAAAACTGTATCGGGTAGTGAGACAATCTAAGCAATGCAACCAAAGATGGTTCAGATGGCGGTGCATGTAGTCTTGAAGGATGAATGGCCTTTTTAGATTACCTGATGTGAATCTCTCCAGGCTGGCGACAGGCCTGATTAAATAATTAAATTCCTCGTTTATAGTTTTTAAGTGATGTTAATAGTTATTCATTTATGTTCGGCGCCGCAATTAAGGATATTTCAGGCATATGACAAGTAATATCTGCTCGATGTCACTGGAGACAAATCTAGATAAGACAAGAAATTGACCATACTGGACCATTCCATTGGCTAGTTTTCCTGGAGTGGGTATTAGATCATCAAACAACCTTATCATCTCACAGGTCCTTATTTATATCTTGATAAATTCTATACGTGACGACGAAGAATTGTATGCATTCGAGTAACTAGATTTAAGGTACAAAATGCGTCCGACCGTTATTCATTCGAGTAACTAGATTTACGGTGCAAAATGTGTCCGATCGTTATTCATTCGAGTAACTAGATTTAAGGTACAAAATAGGCCTGATCGTTATTCAATCGAGTATTTAGATTTAAGGCACAAAATGCGTCCGATCGTTATTCATTCGAGTAACTAGATTTAAGGCACAAAATGTGTCCGATCGTTATTCATTCGAGTAACCAGATTTAAGGTACAAAACGCCTCCGATCGTTATTCATTCGAGTAACTAGATTTAAGGTACAAAATGCGTCCGATCGTTATTCATTCAAGTAACGTTCAGATCAGACGTCAGATTACTCCGAAGATAGTATCTAGATTTCAACAAGCCATAAAGCCATAACCATGAATGGAAATAAACATAACATACATATTGGTACGAGCTTACATAGTGCTACTGATATGATGTCACGTGTCTGATATGTTGTTATGTGTCCGACATGTTGTTATGTGTCCGATATGTTGTTATATGTTTGATATGATGTCACGTGTCTGATATGTTGTTATGTGTCTGATATGTTGTTATGTGTCCGACATGTTGTTATGTGTCCGACATGTTGTTATATGTCTGATATGGTGCTATGTGTCTGATATGTCGTTATGTGTCTGATATGTTGTTATGTGTCTGATATGTTGTTATGTGTCTGATATGTTGTTATGTGTCCGATATGTTGCTATATGTCTGATATGTTGTTATATGTCTGATATGTTGCCATGTGTCTGATGTGTTGCCATGTGTCTAATATCTTGTTATGTATCTGGCATGTTTCTATGTGTCCGATATGTTGTTATATGTCTGATATGTTGTTATATGTCTGATATGTTGCCATGTGTCTGATGTGTTGCCATGTGTCTAATATATTGTTATGTATCTGGCATGTTTCTATGTGTCCGATATGATGACATGTTTCTGACGTGTTGTTATATGACTGATATGTTTATATGTGTCTGATATGTTGTTATATGTCTTACTTGCTGCCATGTGTCTGATTATGTTCTTACGTGTCTGATATGTTGATTTGTGTCTGACATGTTGATTTGTGTCTGATATGTCGATATTAGTCTGATCTGTTGAAATGTATCTGTGTTGTTTACCAGCCTAACCGCACACATCTCTCGCCCTGTCTTTATGACGCACTTTACCTTGAGATGTGCAAGATACTGATCTTATACTGGTGTGTTGAACTCAATCAATTTTTTCGTATGACACTGAGAGCAAAGACACCAACCCACGCCATTACAAGAATAAAAAGGTGACAATTCAAACATGGCATGAAGTCTCATGTAATGCACACTTGGGTTCCAAGTAAGGGCCTCTACTCGTTCTTTGACACGTATATCCAATTAAATACCTTTTTCACAATCAAAGGTGGTAAGGTGTATACCTAATGGTGCGCGTTTGATAAAGTATAACAAGTCAAACTTCATGATATGCACGGTACTATCATTAGTTTAATTTGATGAACAGTATTTTTACGGTTCAACCTTCGTTAAATAGCATTTTAATTATAGGAAATTATGTAAGATTGTTCACGTAATAAAACTGTGAGAAAGCCAAAAAAATTCGTGTTGAGTCGTCACCATGATGCGCTTTGACAGATCTGTGAAGGACAAAGATGAGCAGTTAGGATTAACAAGCTTAAACTAAGCAGGAATAACAAGAATTTTAAACTCAGCATAACTGACAATATATTACCACAATAGCTACCATGCAATTTCGTCGGTATTTAATTCTTTCTTATTATAGTGTGTTTGACTGAGTCGCCTTATAGACCTACTGTGCATAGCATTTATGACAAATGCTGTGGATAACTTCCAGTATCGTTTTAGAGCTAAGTTGGTGATGTCGCTGTACAGCGATTTTTCCAAGCCATGTTGATTGTATTAACATAAGCTATTATTCAGTAAATAGCAATGAACACAACTTTCCCTAAATATATCAATTTGTCAGTCTATCACGAGGCACACCTTGTTTGAGGAGATTATCGTAAATATGTATTAAATCAAGGGAAGTTTCACAGAGATACCTCCTTAATGGAATGACGAGTCCACCATATAATAGACTGACCAAATTGGTGTCTAGAAAGGTAATGAAAGCAAACCCCTCACCAAGAACACCATTTTTGAAATCAGCTGTCTATAGTCTAGCAATTCAGGACCACTTTATTTTTTAAATTGTCCACCTTAAAAGAAATTAGAAAGTATGTAATTTGAAACAGTAGTTGCAATCAGCGTTACATACTTATTTTGATTCATACACGTGTAGACTGTTTATTTTAGTTTAATCGTTCTTTAAGGATAACACTCTCTGATACTGAACAGATTCTGGTTCAGAAAAATTTGCAGACTGAGACCCGGGAACCGAACCCTCGACACTCACAGCCAGGCACCGAATCGCCTACAGTAAATCCACCAATACCACCGATACCACTCAGACATTTGACACTTTAAAAAGCCAAAAAAGAACATAAAATATTTCTGCGTTTATCTCATCTCACCCAAAACATTATAAGCTCGTTGTAAATCGTCACAAATACATCTAGTCTACTGTTCTAGATCACTGAATATTTTAGATAAATTCACCAGCGGAGATAATGCTTGAAGTGACTTCACTCTATTTGGCTGAGTGAAAGTCGCTGCCTTATGTCAGAAAAACACCAAGTGAAATAGCCTTAAGCATGACGTTAAATACTAATCAATCAATCAACCCATCTCATATTTTTGCAATACTGTTGACTTGCTATTTGATATTCAGTTCCGAATCCCAGCACTGTGTAGCTGAAACCAGAAGACCCACTGTTCTCAGAGAAAAATAACACATTGTCTCAGCGAAATAGGCGATCCAGAATCAACTAGTGCAAACAAACAAAACTAAATATAAACAGCTCCCTTCAAAGGCAAATACACATGGAGAAACTAAACGCAACTCTGGGCTTCACGGAAGATAACTTCTGTTTAATTTCCGGAGAAAAGTTTCCATCTAAGTGCTGAGAATAAAATATATATTTATAGATTTCATAGCATAGCCTGAAGCACTGCCTAAACTTGTCCTCGCATGTACATCGATACGTTTCACCGGAAACATGCCAGAAGTCAGCCATCAAGTCAAAACCTCCCGTGATTTCTCGTTATTTTACTGTCATTACGTAGCTCAGGGGTGATAGGTGTATATATGAATATGCTTTAAAATCTTACGTTTTGTTCGCTGGTAGCATATTAAACACATAAACAAACATGGCGTAACCGAGCGAATTTCATATGGCTTTAGACGAACAAATTTAGTTTAGGAGCAAATTATGTTCAGAATGTAACAAATGGAACCTATGAAATCTGTTTACATTGGCTGTCTTAACCACAGACTGTGAAAAAACTCCGGCCAAAATATCGATCATCGTATCTCGTCCGAGATGATGTGCGCAGTACATTCGATAACTCCCGAGTGGTCAGCTATAAAGTGTCGATTGACCTTCAGAGATAAACTCTCTCTAAGGTTTGTTTTGTTTTTGTTTATTCGTAGTTACCCCCATATACATGGTCATATACATCATATGCTTGATATTGTTTTGACTGTTTAAATGATATGGGTTTAACGTCGTACTTTAAATAATACCTGGCCAGTTCAAAGGGTGATTGGAAACACCCAATAAACAACTTACGACACATTATGAGGACAATAACATGACGCAATATCATGACATCCAGTCAGCCTCTTGAAAGTGATCAGATTATCGATGACCTTTCACTCGGAGAGCACCAAGGTTAAGGAGGCTCCCGTTCACCATCCACGCTTGTTGATCCACTCCTTACTCTTTGTGATTAGGGATTCGTCATGCTATTCTAATCACTCGGCCAACAAAGTTACATATATTGTGCTGTTCAAACGAATAGTATTAATGTTTTGAAATGTGTTAGCATTCCCAGAATGTAAAACAGTATCTATAAATGTACAACAAAACGTCATGGTAGTTGACATAGCACCCACTCATTGCTGTTAATTCACAACATTCAATGAAGATGTTAACAGCTACCCTTTGAAGAATTGGTCCGTTCATCCGCAAAATGATTTTGAATTTTGTTCCTCCACCCATCCCCTACGACTATCTCGAGTAGGCCAAGTTTCACTCACTTGCCTGTAATATGCTTCTTACCTATTTTTCCCGACCTATGGAAGCCTTCCCTGCATCATATCACGCAAAGGAACTAAAAGACCTTAACCTTGGAACGGATGACATTCCCTTGCAAAGAACCCTTGGTATTTCATGGAACATACACAACGACAGTATAACATTTCATGTTCCTCAAATCCTCAAACCATTCATTCGTCGAGGAGTCTTGTCGACAATAAACAGTTTATTCGACCCAATTGGTTTTGTGGCCCTTGTGATAATTCAAGGGAAAATCCTTCTTCGAAAGTTTATGTCGGAAACCAACGACTGGGACGAGCTGGAACTAACCCTAACCGAGAACTATAATTGTGTAAATTAACATTTTTTTCGATGCATTTAATTTGCTATTCTTCTTAAACCACGTTCTGTTACCAATTGTTATGATGCGTTTATTTTACGTTTCTTTTTAAACCACGTTCTTTTACCGAATTGTTATGAAGGATATATTCTATATACTTCTATTATTTAATTCAGTGACTATATTATGCATACTTCGATAAACTAACCCTAAACAGCATAATTCTTAACAAGCCGTTTTTATAAACGAACCGTGAATAAATAGGTAAGAAAGTATAACAAAATTAAATTACGTTGATCGAGGCGTTTTATTAATGTATTTCGACTTTCGATTAATCATGATGCTAAGAATACTTAATTAATCGATCTGACTTCGATTATAAGTTGCCATGTCCTTTTAAAATGTTGGTTGCAGGTGATGGACCAATTCTACAATTATAACTTTAATAGATGCTACTCTCTGATATAAATCATCACTCTTGTAAGCTATGTTATTACACAGTACTATTCATTTTGGCATCAACTTTAATACTGTGTAGATTACTAAATTGTGTGAATTATAAATCTACTGCCACGCTTTGTAAATTTACAACAAAAAGAGATTAAATACAATTAAAACCAGTGTAAAATATTGATAGTGGCAATCGCTGTAACATAAAAACAACTAATTCAACTGTTTATCTACGGTTGTATTTTTTTTTTACAGTGTACCAAAGTCACATTTGTAACAAACAGAAATTTCTGTTCCCATAAACTTTATGTTCTTTGCCATTCACGGCTTCTGAACAATAAAATGCTACTAAAAGATAGATAGACTGTAAAAACTATGTGTGCAATACCTGAGAGACAGTTAAGTGTTCTAGAATTATAACGAGATATTGCCAATCGATAGTTTATAGTTAACGTCCATAACACAATCCATTTATGTTCCTTTTTTCTTTCTATTTCAATTATATAATAAAGATATTGAGTATCTATATTTAATGGTCAATTACATAAGAACAGTGACTAAAAGCAGTTTCAAAGAAGCTTATTATATCCTCTTGTTATGCTTGTTAATAATTGAATTCAGAGTGAAATGAGGCATGGATTCTCTGATCAATAACCACTGTTTACAGTTGAAATAACTACATCTGCTACTTAGCTGGGGTCCTTTGATCCTGCCGAAACCTCTACCATCACGTAGTTTTAGTTAAGCTGAACGGAATCTGTCGTCTCGTCACGCACTTAATAACTTTAACGTTCGCTCTGACGGTTTGGCTCCAAGAGAAATACAGTTGAATATCTTTATCTGTCGTTTTGCCATCGGCTACATTTTCTACCATTTGCTGGGGGAATAACTACAATCTACACAGATTCCTGTTCTCTTCCGGTCTGCAGCATTTTATCGAGCTGCTGTAATTCATCAGTTCATTGATTTTCCTTAATATGAGGCTTGTTAAAAGCCTTTTCAGTTTCCATTCCGTTCTTCGGTATCCTTGCTATTTACAAGTTAAAGCCAAGCGTTAAACAATACTCATATATCAACATTAATTGATCGGTTTTGCATCGGAAGTGGCCTCTTGTTGCGAAAAGCATGAGCGAATTTACTATGTTTACTTTTATGGGATAGCATTTTCTTATTAATAACATTTTCAGAGAAACTTTCGGAGGTATTTAGTATCTTTCAGAAGCATTATAACAGATATCAGTTTAGAAAACGATCTTCCTAGTGTTTTGCTACGCTACCCACAAATTTCATTTTGATTCCGATTCGGATTCCAAACTTTGTTTTTAATTTCCAATGAATGTATTAAGACATACCATGAAAGTAAAACATGATCATTTTGAAAGCGATTATGGATACTGTGTTGTGTTTACAACTTGTAATAATTTGAAAGCCACCAAAAAGACGGAAAAGTCTGCTCGAACGCGTCTGTTACCTCAACGCCATGTGTAATATGGGTTAGATCATGAGAGTTTGTGACGGCATGTCAGTCTAATGGCCTCACCAACCCAAACTACATCGACATCAACCAAGAAAATACTGCACATTCGCAAGGCACCAAAAAGGACGTCACAATAAATCGGCTTCTAGATATCCTCCATCTCGGAGAGCATCGGGGCACAGGAAACTAAATCATCTTCTAGATATCCTCCAGCTCGGAGAGCATCAGGGCACATCAGGAAACTCAACTCTTCTAGTTCAATACAGTCAAACAAAGGACAACCATTGCGGTTCTTTATTTTTTTCTAGCTTAGAGTTTAGGTCGTCATGATACCATTCCAAGTATATAACGCCAGTTTAAGTTTTCGAGATTAAAGAAGCAGCACAAATATGGAAGCCGATAGAGGCCATCTCGCTGCTTCGATGACTTTCAGAAGTACCGAGGTAGTGGAGTGAGGCAATGATACATCGAGGCTATGAAGAAAAAGGAACGCGAATAGAGAGGTAGCGAGACGAGGCAGCGAGGTGAATATTACCTCCTCGCTCCTTCGCTGCCTCGCTCTACCTCGCTGTCCATTTGTAAGGATAAAGCATAGAGGAAGCAAGATGGCCTCTATTGGAATATATACACAAATCACAAAAGAGCCCATCGCAGGCACCAATAAATCACCGATAATTCTGCGATGTTTTCTAGGATAGTGGCGAGCAGAGACTAGCTCAGTCGTCGAGGGTTAAGAAGAACAAAGTTATTGTGGCGATAAGCTAATCCGCCTTTTCATTCAATGTACAAATTAACAGTTAGAACTTATTGGAAATATTAAGTATCACGCGCTTTTCACAACTTAAGAGGAAGTCAGTGAATATTACTGAAGTCATTAATCAGCCTTCAAGGTGACCAGAATAAATACCAATTGTTCTAGAGTTTTATCCTCCTGTGCCTTGGAGCTCTCTGAGCTAAGGGTTATGGACGCTGATTTGTTGTGGTGTCCTGTTTTGTTAATGTAATTTTTTGTCCTGTATTGAATGTCGCCAGCGTCGTGTACGGTGGTTTCCTTCGCCGATTGGGCTAGCAGGCCGTCATATAAATGAAATAACCTTGAGTACGGCGTAAAACCCCAATCAAACAAACAAAGAGGTTTATCAAATAGTGTACAAGCGAAATTGATTACACTTTAGTATTACGGTCATATCTTTCACCCTGTATTTTAAAACGAATAATAATCTGTGGCATATATTAAAATATTGAACATTTTGTCTATTAATCATAGGGGCTACTCTATAATAACCTTTGATGTCTTGGCTATCAATACCGTCTTTTATTTATCAGGAATGGCAGCCGTTATTTTCTGATGCAATTCCTGATGATAAAGGCATTTTATGTCTTTGGCAGTTTGAAATCTATAAACTATTGTCCATGCAATGTCGATTTCATTTGAGCATTTCCAGGTAATACCGGATCAATTGTCATCTATGAAGCCAAAACTTCTAATAATCGGGAGCAAAATCGATGTCATGGTCACTCAAATTAGTTTAATTTTTTCTTTTAATAATTGCCATCAAACGAGTTTAAGCGTGAGAGCGATGTCGATTGGCTTTCAGCATTCAAGTTTATATAAAATCAATTTTCATCTTTTGGCCATGCATGAAAACTATCAATAATTTGTGACAAAAATTAAAATGTCGAACCAATTGATTATCAATTAGAAGTTATCATCTGCATTGAAATCGATAACAATCAACAATAAGTGTGCACTGTCATTAAGCGGTGTAGAATTACCTTTGATGAAAGTCTTCAATCAATTTGGATTTGTTAAGACACCGATAATTCGATAAGATAATTAAAGATAATATAGAATTTTTGGCAGATACACCTAGATAAGAAAACCCGGTTAATTAATTCATAGCAATTTTCTACAATTTAATATATATTGTATAAGTGGATGCTTTGCTAAGTAGATGCTCTGCATTTACCTTGAAAGTTGTATTGCAAAGAGGGATCAACTTGGCAGATGCGTTGTTTGTTTGTTTGATTGGGTTTTACTCTGATTTGTAAAGGTACATTCACTGATATGACGGCGTGCTATTCCGATTGGCTGACAGAAACCACCCAGAACGACGTTGGTAACACAGAAGACACCACGGTACATTTAAAAGACGAAAACAAGTCACCAGAGCAAATTGGCTTCCTGATGCCTTTTAGTACACAGAACACCACTCGACCATCCGCCCAATGACATCCAAAATCTAGCAGCGGGATCTGGCACGTCCATCGTACTCTTCAACACCAAATCAGGTTAATAAAAAAACTTGAGGCTAAAAAGTATGAATTTCGCTGCCATAGATGTTGAATGCAATCATCCAGGCTGCCTGATGAATGCAATCTTTCAGACTGCCTGCTGAATGCAATCATTCAGGCTGTCTGTTGAATGCAATCCTTCAGGCTGTCTGTTGAATGCAGTCCTTCAGGCTTGCTGAATAATGCAGTCCTTCAGGCTGGCTGAAGAATAAAATTCTGTGAAATTCATAAATATAAAACTGTCTTCGTCACAATTGCTGCTGTTCTAATTTAATTTTTAATTTGAGTTTTTTTTTATATATATATACTTTAAGTATTTCATTTTGTATTAGTTATATCTTTATTGTTGTTGTTATTTCTTTTTGCTGCCAATTGTCATTGATATCAGCCCCGCGATTTGGACCTTAAAGGATTGGTATGGAGTGAATAATTCAAAATTCAGGATATTGTTATATAACTAAAACAAAAAAAGGTTGACATTTTAGTTAATATTTCCGGAACAAAGCGGGCCTCGTTATAGCTCCTAAGGAAAACAGACTATTCCTTAACATGTTGTGGTAGATTCCATTAATCTTTATCGAATAATGCTTACCCTTTGCATAAATATGTCTCTGAGAATTTATCTAGAACATGAGATTATTTATCGGCTTTAATTAGTCGATATCACTGTGCCAGTGTGATTACTCTTTATACAAATATATATTTATTTATCTAAATCCATAATGTTTGTTGATGTATTCTTTATATCGCGTTATATTTCAAAGCGCCCTTAAAAATTTATTCATTTCCTATTCACCACGTGCCGGCCGGACGGGCGTTAAATTTATTATGACAACACCGCTTCTACGAGTTGGGGATAATGATCGTGTAAATTTACGAAATAATCCAGTATAAACATGGTGAATTTTGTTATATATTGAAAAAAAAACAAACAATCAAATTATTGATTACAAATTAAATGATTAATGTAATTTACGAAAAACGCAAAAATCGTCTTCTTGATGCTCCTAGGCCCAGAAAGCCACAGGGCACACGAAATTCCCTCCAACGACACGCGACAAAAAGAAGTACATTGTTTAAATCCTTCGGATAGCCGAAACGAAGTGTAAATTCTTTCTTGTTACAATTATTCGAGACCAAAACGTAAATCTGACTAACACCATTAAATTTGAATCATCTATAATGGGGTTTTTTCATGGATGGAAGTGATTACATCAAGGTTACTAATAAAATTTAGGTAAACTTTTAACTAATTAATTTGTATAAACAAGCGCTTACCTTAATACCACTTTTGAAGGGAATCCGTGGAGATTAGTAGGGATTCCACCTTACTGATGAACGTCGTGATATCTTAACGGAGAACCTTCTAATAACGTATCGACGTACCTTTTCATCAGCCCTCGTTCAATAGATGTGAGGCCAGTACCTGAACAATCAGACCAATATGGTAAGGCTGAATGTACGACTTCGATCCAACGAGAGCTACATATTTTCTTGTCTATTGGTCACACGGATGTCAACGGTTTATTGATCAAGTGCGTGGTTTTACGTTTTGATGACTGACACAGACTAGCCAATTACTATTGCCGTGTGCATTGATAAGCCTTATAGAACGAACACAGCTTGATCATATTCTACATCGACAGAAACTCGTCATAAAAAATAATATTTTCTATTGTGACTGATTTCTGCCAGCGCATCATAAGTTCCCCAAGCTTTAAAGTTCTTTTTTTTTTATATAAAACTAAGTGAATATTTTCTAAGAACGAAATATCTTATGTTTTCTATGCACGGTTTTGTGTTCGTTCCAACTAAATTTATCTTCTTTTCTTGTCTTTAGTTTAAGTTGCTTTTAAGAGATCTTGTCCTCACTCTGATGAAATTGTGTTCTCTCAATAAAAAAGGCGACGAATCTTTCCGGTTTGTCATGCGCAGTAGCGTTTTGTACATCCAGCTTTTCAACGCAGACTGCGAACACTGGTCATATACCAGCGAATGTTTTAATCAACTGAAGCAGTTATATTATATATATTTGTGTCAAGAGTAATCACACTGGCACAGGGATATCGACTAATTAAAGTCGATAAATTATCTCATGTTCT
>JAVFBZ010173133.1:0-11918 GCA_032466195.1 Katharina tunicata | reverse complement strand
TAGGGGATATGGGTTATAACATCAACTACCAGAACTTATATACAATGTCTAGGAGCCATCAGATAGGGGATATGGGTTATAACATCAACTACCAGAACTTATATACAATGTCTAGGAGCCATCAGGTAGGGGATATTGGTTATAACATCAACCAGAACTTTTTGTCTGACTAACAAATCAGTAAAAACAGTTTTGCTCCAGTGATAGTGTTAAGACTTAATTATTCAAAAAAATGGAGGGGCAGGGATGAACTATTTCATTTAAGATACATAAAGCTGATTTGTTGTGGTATTTTGTCCTGTCCTTGTCCTGTTGTTGTTGTCAGTGTTTTCCTTTCACTATTGGCCCTCTGGCTAAGGGCAGTATGTTTCCAGATTATATTCATGCTGTCATACTTAGCACTGGGGGAACATTATCTTTCCAACAACAAAAATACTAAAGTGACTTCACCTTTGATGGTTGTGTTAAGAGTCACTGTCTACTGTTGGAATACACTGTAAAAACGCTGTCATATTAGTGAAATACCTTTGAGCACGACGTTAAACATCAATCAATCAATTCTTCCCCAATTGGGCTGGCATGCAGTCATGTAAGTGAAATAACCTCAAGTATGCTGTGAAACCCAACTAAAAGACAAAGAAACTGTACTTTCATCACATTTTTTCTTAATTTGCCAACATACCCCTAAAATAAACTCTTGTATGAGGTCCTGACTGTGCTGATATGTGTAGTTTAATTGTAGATTGACCTCACAAACATAGTTATTGATTACAAAAAGTCTTTCATAAATGGAATAACTTTCAACGAAGATTCCTTATAACATGTAATTGTAATAGTCAAATCCTATTTTGTAGAAGAAATATGTTGAATCTTCATACTTTTTTGTAAACAATACACGCTTTTGAAGATTTATTTGAAAGTACCTCTGGAGTTGTGGGTGGTTGGGCGGGAGCCTTCTGTGCCCTGGTGCTCTCTGGGCTAAGGGACACAGGATGCCGATTTTTAGTATTGTCCTGTTTTTGTTTTTTTTTAATATTTTGTCCTGTCTTGCATGTTTTGTTTGAGTGGCATTTAGAAGCTGGGTAAATTACAAAGACATGACGACTGAGATGGATTTTCAACTTCTGGTGATGCATGTTGTCAGCATCGTTAACAGTGGTTTCCTTCACATATTGGGCTGGCACGCCATCATATAAGTGAAATGACCTTGAGTACAGCGTAAAGCCCCAATCAAAACAAATAAACAAACCTCTGGTGTTTTGTTCACCGTGGCTCGAGGCTGTACTACACTACATTAAATAATTAAAGTCTAGAATCGCTGAATGTCAAGATCATTGCCATAGACCAGTTTATCATACATAGTACATGCTTTTGTTCATGTTTTTTCTGTACTTGATTGTCTAAAATGTTTTACCTCAGAAAAGTTATCAATGTATCATTGCAAAACATTGTAATTTTTTTTATTCATCTTTTCCCCCAGTCGGCAAGCAGGTCATCGTATCGGAGAACATTTAGACAGGATTGTCCCCCTTGTTGTGCGATTCTGTAAAATTGAAGATGATGAACTAAGGGAATATTGTATCCAGGCTTTTGAATCATTCGTCAGAAAATGTCCCAAAGAAATCACCCCCTCTGTTAGTGATGTAAGTAGTTGTAGCTGTCATACTTAGCACTGGAGGAACATTATCTTTTCAACATGCAGGGGGGGTGGGGCTCTCTCATACTGAACAGATTCCGGATGGCTGAGTGGTTAAGGTGGCCAGCATTAACTGCTGACGATTCAGTGCCTGACTCTTAGGGTTGGGGGTTTGAATCCCGCAATGGTCACAGCCTGCATCATTTTCTGAACTAGAATCTGTTCAGTATGAAAGAGTATTGACCCAAAAACACGAAAATATTTTTACTGTCACTTTCTATAACAAAGTCACCCCAAAAACAAAATATATATATTTGATGTTTATAAAAACTATGATATCATTGACTGCCGGACTACTGGGTTCAATTCTAGTTTGTTTGGAGTATATCTGTTACAACCCTGACTATAACTATGATGTTTTGTTGTCAGATAATTGGGATATGTTTGGAGTATATCTGTTACGACCCTAACTATAATTATGACGATGAAGATGACGAGAGTTCAATGGAAACAGAAGGTGATGATGATGATGAAGGGTGAGTTATAGATAATAGATGCATACTGATTGTGTATATATTTTGTTACGTTATGGATAAGAAAGAAACTTTATTTTAAGTTGATTTTTGATAACAGAACAAAAAATAAATATTACCTCACAGGTAGCTATTATTTCAGATTTTTTATTTTTTTTTGTATCGACAGGAATCTGTTCTGATTATGTACTCGACTGAGTAATTGCTTAGCACGTTTTATAACCACAAATCTGGAGAGTATGATCTCAAAAGATGGAACACAGGGTCCGACTTGAGTGTTCTTAAGTATTTATGACCTCGGGCAAGTAAAGAAATCATTTTTGTTTACAGAGAGAGTGAGGAGGAATATAGTGACGATGATGACATGAGTTGGAAAGTCAGAAGAGCTGCTGCTAAATGTCTGGATGCAATAATCGCCACAAGACACGAGATGTTGGTCGACTTTTATAAGAACGTATCGCCTTCTCTAATTGGACGATTTAAAGGTTTGTTGTCAGCAGTCCAGTTTTTCAAATGTAGTTTGAATATGATTCTTTGAGTTCCAAGTGTTATAATGAAATATGTGGTTTCAGTAAGACAAAAAATGGAAATAAAAGTTTGAAAGGCAAATTGGTGGTGGAAACTTTTGTTTATCGTTAACTAAGAATGAATATCACAACAACATGTAATTTGTAAATTTTTTGTATCTATATTATCTATATTATAACCAAGAAGCCTTTTAAATGAACTTGAGTAGAAACATTTGAATTAAAACGATGTGTGCCAAAAGTTTGTATATTTTAAGCCTCATAGCATATACACTGACCTGTCTGTTTTTTCACGATGTATGTCTAGCTGGCTACAGCTTTTGGGGTGGACTACACCAAGAAGGTCAAGCTAAAACATCAAGTGACAAATTAATTAAAATACAGTCAGGCTACAATAAGCACAACAACATTCGATTGTTTTGAGGATTTCAGACTTTAAAGTACTGAAAATATAAGTTTTAGTTCCAAAATTAACATTTATGAATTCATAAAAATAAATTACATAAAACTTGTGCTCTTTAAGTTGAATATGTTAAGCGAAAAGAAATATTGTGATACATCTGTTTTTGCATCAGAATAGCCATTGCTAATAATTGTGGCTTTGTGTTTGATTCCCCACCAGGGATGTCAATATAATTAGAAGTAGCAGGACATTATATGTAAAGTAGGCGGCTATTTTTAAACAATCAAACAAACTAAACTGATGCATGTATGAATTATTTACTTGACAGAACGCGAGGAGAATGTGAAAGTAGATATATTCCATGCTTACGTCACCTTATTAAAACAAACCCGGCCTTCAATGACAGCTGATCCGGACTCCATGGAACAAGAGGAAAGGTCAGTCAGTGTTTCAGGTCGTTGGTTGTAAGTGCAAGTTAGCAAGAGGTGTGGCCAGAGGTTCCTGTGCCAGGGCACTCTATGGGCTAAGGGACATCAGAAAGTGGATTCAAGGGTGCAAAACGTTTTGCATCTCGTTCTTGTAATGAGTCATCATTGTTTCCTTCCAGGAAAGTCTAGAGAGGCTTCCTTCTCCTGTAGGGTTCTTGCTCTCATGTGAACAAATTTACCTGAAGCACATCTTGAAACAGCATGTATCAGGGCAGAGTTCTTAGAGTTCCATTTTATGTAATAATTATAATAAGTTTGACCAATGGCAATTTGGTGGAATTTTCAAAACGTGTTTAATGTCATGCAGATTTCTGACTTCCGACCTATGATATTAAGTACATTAGTTCCACTGATAATCTTAACATAGTACACAAGAACTCTGAGTTGCACTACTTGTGTACTATATTGCGTACATGATGGAAGTGTACCATGCAGTTACTGCTGAGATCTTGTAGTGTATTGTTTTCTTGGGGTACTCCCAGTAAAATGTTAACTACCAATCTCATCAATAAAAGAAGTACATAAAGGACTTGGTTTTCTACAAATTGCCAGAACCTTTGGTCGCATTTAACATTTTAACGCTTGCTGTTATTGCTGAATGCATGACGAATCTAAAAATAGCAAATCTATAATTTTGTTAATGTTTTGTTGACTTTCAGCCCAGTGTCAATGTTACAGAGTCAAATCCCATCTCTTGTGAAGGCGATAAACAAGCAGTTGAGAGAGAAGAGTGTGAAGACGAGACAGGGATGTTTTAGTTTGCTGACAGAGCTGGTGCTTGTTCTTCCCGGGGCTTTGACGGATCACATACCAGCCCTGGTCCCAGGAATACAATATTCTCTAGGGTAACTTTATTCTTAATTACAGTCAATAGTGATTTTAGAGTTGTCAAATTGTCATCATCTTAGGCTGTGGGATGACAGAATTTTAAATTTGGTTTCCCAAAATTGTTGTACATGTAACTTGCCTGAAATTGAAAATAGTATTGTTAGTTCTCAGGATTAGTTTTTAGTTGCCACTGGCAGTCAGACTACATGTAGGTGAATTGCAACCCCTGTGGATGTGATCACTCAAAGGAACGTAAAGATTTATCAGTAATTAAGTAGAGGGCCTGGACCTGGAAAATTTAAAGCTGATCTTATTGCACCATGTACAATGTAAAAGTATTTCTCTGCTAGGGCCATTTATAATATTGTCTGAGCTCCCTATGTCTTGCTGGAGTCGTAGGAGTGAAATAACCTTAGGTACAACCTAAAACCCCAGTCAAACAAACAAATAAACAATCTTAACGCTGCATATTTTGGTGTTCAAATCCTCAACATAGCATTCTCACGAACTAAATTATCTTGGCGATATTGTAACATGTTATTCTAAAAGGATAAAGACAAATAAAAACTATTTCAAATTCCACTTCTCTCATCTGAGGGACATCCGCAAGCAAATTTGTTGTGGTTTCCTGTTTTTCTGTCCGGTAAAGTAACTGTAGAGCTGTCATTGAGTGAAACGACCTTAAGTACGGTGTAAAAACCCAATCAAGCAAACAATTTGTTTTCCACCATAGATCAACTATTCATCATTGTCAAATAAGAGAAATAACTGTCAGAAGCGTTTAAAACGCTGAACAAACGAACAAATAAATAAATTAATATTTGTAAATCCAAACTTGATTTGTCTCACTGTTTTATATTTCAGAGATAAAAACTCCAGCTCCAACATGAAGATTGATACCCTGTCCTTTCTCAATTGTTTGTTTCTACATCACAGCCCGGTGGTTTTCCATTCCCATATTCAGGTTCTAGTGCCTGTAAGTAACATTGACCACCTTAAATTGACAAATAAAGACTACTTTGGAAGCTATGTAAAGGACTTTGAAAAAATGTCCGAGAGTCAGATGGCAATTTTGCAGTTGTGGAGAATCAGGATTTTACCCCCCCAAAAAAAATAAAAAATTGTTAATGTGCTATAATAATTCCATAACTTGCAGAAAGGTTTGTGGTTGATATTGAATGTGATTTACAGTATACTCCCATCTAACATCATTTGGATGAGCAATGTAATCTGTGTTTGCACAGGTGGTTTTTTTTTGGTTTAATTAGATTTTTACATCAACCAATCAATTCTTTTATCAGACTCTGTATTTAATTAAGCAGGCCCTAAGTTAATTTGTCTCACCCAAATAAACATAAATTTAGTTGTTAAAAATTGATGTTTGTTATTTTGTCTCTGTTGTAGCCAATAGTACACGCTGTAGCTGACCCATTCTACAAAATCACATCAGAGGCTTTGTTGGTTACACAACAACTTGTCAAAGTTATTCGACCTTTAGGTATGTTCAATGATACTCATCAATCTACTAAATCTACTTTTTTTTTTAATAAGATTGGAATCCTATCCTCTTTTACATTTCTACCTTTGTTTTATTTTTTTCCTGTTTTATTGTGGTTTTACACTGAGCTTAAGGTTATTTCTCTCATTTGACGGCGTGCCAGCCCAAAAGGTGGTTGATACCACCATTAACAAGATTGGCTCACTTCTACATTGAAAACCATGAGTTTACAGGCTTTATCCAGCTTTATGAGTTTAAATGTTGGTATAACAGACAACTCCTGTTAGAATATATACTTTAAAATGTATCTTTCGTGACTAATAGAGGATGATTGATTGACTCGCAGGAAATACATCCTTGTTTGTTGACGGTTTTGTTGAGGGTGGTTTCGTGCACCAATTGGGCTTGAATAGGAGTGAAATAAGTATGGCGTAAAACCTAAATCAGTCCTGAATGAAGAGATCTCAGACAGCTGGTATGGTTATGGTGTCCTGTGCATACCCTGTGTCTTTGATGAATGTTGTTAGTAAAATCAAGCGTGGTTTCTCTACCTATGTGGCTGGTCTGCAATCGTAAAAGCGCAACAATCTTCCGAACAACTAAAAAAATTCAAAGAAAAAAACAAAATTCAATGAAAAAAAAAAAAAATGTTGATACTATTGTCTGTTTTAAAATGAACTTTCCAAGCATTCTGACAGTTCAAATAAATGTATCAGTAAATATGCATTTTATCAAATTAAGTTCTATTACTTCTTCATTTTAATTTTTGATCTTTCTTTCGGTTTCCTCCAGATGGTTCATCATCTTTTAACTATGAGCCTTATGTAAAGAATCTATACTCGTCCTGTTTGAGTAGATTGAAAGCAGCAGACATTGATCAGGAGGTAAAAGAAAGAGCCATATCTTGTATGTAAGTATTTTAAGCTAGTCTAAATCAGATAGGATGGAAATTTACAGAAAACTAGACTGTATGTAAAACAGTGTGATTTGGAAAAGGTAAAATTAAAATACTGTGTAAGATACATAGCTTGTCTTAAATCAGTTTGTGATAAATGTATTGGGATAGTTATTTGGATATTTTCTGTTAGATAAGACTGCTGTTTTAAGTATTTAAGTGTAATTTTAAACATTTAGTCTAAAATTCCCCGATTAACTCCCAGTTGGACAATTATCAGTTCTCACGAAAGTGAAGTAACACAGTCAGTTATAGTTTATTATCAGGCAACTTCAATTAACTGGCCTTTTAGTTAACAGATGTTGAAATAAAACACTACTACTCTTAAAGAGTGGAACTTGTCACTGCCAACACAATAACAATGTTTTGTTTATTTGTTTACTTTTCAGGGGTCAAATAATCTGTAACTTTGGTGATCGTCTGTCAAATGACCTGAATGTTTGTCTGCCAATATTCCTAGACCGATTAAAAAATGAAATAACACGGTTAACAACGGTGAAAGCCCTCTCTATGATTGCTGGGTAAGTTACCTGATTGGCTCTCTATGATTGCTGGGTAAGTTACATGATTAACTCTCTATGATTGCTGGGTAAGTTACATGATTAGCTCTCTATGATTGCTTGGTAAGTTACATGATTAGCTCTCTATGATTAATGGGTAAGTTACATGATTAGCTCTCTATGATAGCTGGGTAAGTTACATGATTAGCTCTCTATGATTGCTGGTTAAATTACTTGATTACCAACAGTGAAAGCTTTATTTCACTGGATAAGATTGACAAATGAAAGATCTCAATGATTGCTTGGTATGTTACACGATGAACAGTGAAAGGTCTCTCTGTGTTAGTAGATATCTCTACTAAATTAGTGCCAGATGTATATCCCCTAAGATACATGTTTTCATAAGATTTGATATTTATAAATGTAATAAGAAGAGTAACATTAAGAAAGCTGGAGGAAAATATCGCTTTTCAACATCAAAATGAAAAAAATGACTACTAAATAAAAACTCTGCTTACTTATCCGTAGAAGATGAAATAATTTTGCTAAATATATCCATAATTGGACAAAACTTCCTCTTTTTTGTAAAAAGTTTGTGATGAATTGCAGTCATCTGGGATGTAACATTAGAGCCCATTTTGACTGGCTCAATGTGGTGAGTTGGCTCAAGTTTTCTCACTGTCCGACAGACTCTCCTGCTAAAACAGACTAGACAACTGATTTGTTGTGGTCTCCTGTTGTTCTTCCTGTAAATGTCCTTAGGTCTCCTGTCATCTGGACAAACCTAGTGCTCGAATTTTGGTGAAAATTTAGTTAAGCCCATATTCAGACTTGCTAGGTTTTACCGCTTCATTTTATCAGACTAAAGTGTGTGAAACTCTTCCCGGTTGCTGACATATCAGGTTTTTGTTAATGGATTTTGTTGGTTGTGTAATTGGTTCGATCAGGCAAAACCTATTAAGTCTTTATGTAACCAGATTAAACCAGTGAATATAATCAAAACTATTGTACTCGAAAGACTTCTGATTATTTTCCTCTGAAAAGCCAAAATGAAATTTATTTTATTTTAAGTTGCTTAATCCTGAAGCAAAACAGTTTTCCTTTGTTTTCTAAAATGTGCATTCAACAGACTTACTAGGTTTGTCCAGATCACAGGAGAGGTGGCTTTTGAGTTGCCAGGGTTGTTTCCTTCGTCCAACGGGCTGCCACTCCATCATATGATTGAAATAACCTGAAGTGCAGACTGAAGCCCTGCCAATAAATGTCAAAATTAAATATGGTAGGAGAGATACTTCCGTCACTAATGTTAAACATGTTAAAGTTATCAATATTTTGTTAGCCTTTGGCATGTATGTGTAAAATTGCTTGTCTGTCATTTTCCCCAGTTCATAAAACGGCACATCGTGGGTGTTATATTTTTATCCTGTCCTTATAATTTTGTTTCTGACCTTTGTTTCAGTTCCCCTTTGAAAATTGATCTGACACCAATATTGGTAAGTACATGTCTGTTGCGTTTTTATATATCTTAAATAGATTCATTTGGAGGAAAGCAATATCCACTTGTGAAACTATGATGCAGCATTGATGTAGTTATGTTTTATAAACTTTTTTTACTTAACTATTTAATGTCTTGCTTGTATTAGGTTTAGATTTCATTTTAAGTCCTGTAAGAATCAATACTATCTCTTTTTCAAAATATTGATTTACAAAGTTCCTGTGGGCGGGTGCTTTGCGAACAAAAGGGCATCAGGAAGCTGGGTTTGGTTTGGCAGCTAGTTCTGCATCCTTTAATCACCCTCTCTTATCTGTTTGTTAACAGTGACTTCAAGCTTGATTTCCTTATATTGTACGAGTGACGTAACCATAACCTAACCATACCTACATGTACGGTGTAAAACCTCAATCAAACAAACCTAACCCTAAGCATGGTGTAAAATATAAGATTGACATAATCATAAGCACGTCCTATAACCCCAATCAAACATTTGAATCGAAGCAAAAATCTATAAAGATAAATTAGATTTTTTTTCTGCTGGAGTCTGTCAGGGGTTTTCTACCTTTATTTTCTCTCTTACTTTTTCAGGGAGAAGGTGTGCCCATTTTGGCTTCTTTTCTTCGTAAAAACCACAGAGCTCTGAAATTAAGTACACTGGCATGTCTTGATGTCCTGGTAAAAAATTATGGTTAGTACCTAAGAAAGAATGGTTTGTACCTGAGAAAGAATGGTTTGGAGGGTCTTTTAAATACACATTGGACAAAAAAGGCTCAGATATCCAGTGCTAAGATATCCAGCGCTGTCATTTCCTTAAAACTTGTCTTACGTCTTGAAAAGTCCCGGTTATACAATATTTGATTGATTTGACAAACTGAAATATATAATTCTATAACTGATTCCGAAAACTAAGAGTTAGTGATCAATTTGCAGGAGTATCTTAAAAAAACAAACAAATGCAAAATGATGTGAGTTATTTTGTGCTGAAGGACTTTGTTAGGTTCCATATAGGCATGTTACAATAAATGGTGTTTATACATTTCAATTTAGAAGAGAAGTTACCGAAAAAATCCCAATTTCTTCACAGAAATGTCTTTACCTTTAGCCCCCTGGATTAGTTCAGCATAC
The DNA here is from genome assembly GCA_032466195.1 of Katharina tunicata. NCBI lineage: Eukaryota > Metazoa > Mollusca > Polyplacophora > Chitonida > Mopaliidae > Katharina > Katharina tunicata. The sequence continues at coordinate 1,930 of JAVFBZ010173133.1, read as the reverse complement.
TTAGAATTGGAGGCAAATTATCATTCAAATAGAGTAGCACTTTATTCTATTTTTTTCTGGTAACTGATGGAATGCGCCGTTGTCAAATAAGTTAAATACACATAAGTAAGGCGTTAAAAAAGGCAATCAAGCAATCTTTACTCCTGTAGCATCCCGTAACCAATTATAAATCTATATAATCTATATATATTTTTGTATAAATGTAGAGAAAGAACATTTTGCTTGCCTCCACTGGGATTCGAACTCAGGTCTTTGGCTAGCAGGGCCAACGCTCAAACCGACTGAGCTACAGAACTCATGGTAGAACGAACTTATTTATATATATATATATATATTAAAATGTCTGATTTTTATATTTTCTGATCCACATGTTAAAATGTTTATGTACTTATTTTATTTTTCTTTGCTTAGCATAACTGGCACAAAATCATAAATTTGAGATTTAATGATACATGTAGTTGTTTATTTCCAGGTTCTGGTTTGAATCGTACAATGATAGGAGATATGATGAAAGAAATGCCAGCTCTTATTCACGAAAATGATCTACATGTCTCTCAGGTAATTACGTTATTTAAGTGCTAATCAAAAGAAATATTTAAATAATACAAACAGCTTACTAACAATAGCAATAAATGCAAGATAGCTTCTTGCCACACTCAGGTCCACACTCGTGTAACTTATTGGCATGTACCCGTATCAAACCATGTAAAGAGTTTAATGTGAATACAATTTTGAAGTACTACAATAAATAATATTCACCTGTTAATACAAAATATTCACCTGTTAATACAAAATATTGCCAAAATACCCATAGAATTAGAAGGTAGGCAGAGAAGTATAAATGTTGTCTAAATACAAAATGAGGTGTTGTAAACCGCAATTATTTATTGTTTTTGTTTTTCCAGCTGACTTTGAATTTATTGACGTCGATATCCAGTATCCAAAGTTCATCATTAGCTAACATTCAACAGGAGATTTTACCACAGATTCTAACCCTGATTCGCTCCCCTTTACTGCAGGGGGGCGCTCTCAATGCCATGTTGGAATTCTTTCAAGCGGTTGTCAAATCAAACCTGCCAAAGCTTGGATTCAAAGACTTATTACAGGTAGTTAGTGTGCAGTTTACAAAAAAATACATAACCTTGAGTACGGCGTAAAACCACAATCAAACAAATTCAAAAAGTACATTTAAAGTTTTGCTTTGTAAGCTGCTGATCCCTGCTCCTGCTCCAGTCGCTTCATTGGTAAATTGTTTTGCTACGCAACCATGTTCCTGTAACCAATGTGAGGCAAGAGTACATGTAGTTATCCTCAATTTCTGGTAAAGGAGAGGTTTCGCACCCAGTTGCTGTCAGAGATGAGTGGCATCACGAAGCTGGTCTGGTTTACCGTCATTTTGTCTCCTGTGCTCATATTCTGCTTTGTCATTGATTGAGCTTGGTTCCTGTCACCAATAGGACTAGCATGCTGTCTTGTAAAGATAACAAGTAACCTCAAGTACAGCTTAAAATCACCATCCATCAAATTCAACTACCCTTAAAAATATTGGCTTTTTGAGACCATGGCCTGTGAAAGTAACATCATTTTGTAAGTTACATGACTTTCAGTATCTTGCGGTTTAGTAGGAGCTTCCTGCGCCCTGGTATTCCCTGAGCTAATGGGCCTTCCGAAGTATGCTTGTTGAAATGTCCCTAACCATTCCCCAAAACACCAATCAAAGCTAATATCTCTCTTGACAATATAATAACATCCTTATGTTTTTTTCCAGATGTTAATAATGCCGGTGTATTCCCCTCCCACCACACCTCAGGGTCCTGCTAATATTCATAAACAGGTGAGTTTGATTTCTCTACTGCGTACTGCGGGTGATGGGTCGGAACCTCCTGTGCCCTGGTGCTCTCTGAGCTAAGGGAGTGGGTGATTGGGTGGG
>JAVFBZ010173122.1:0-16196 GCA_032466195.1 Katharina tunicata | reverse complement strand
AGGGTGGCTCAGTTATGACAGCTGATTGACACATCCACATAATAATATTCTGACAGAAAATTCAGTTTTTAGTTATTTATTTATTATAAAACTCTCCTTCAGCCTACAAATTTGATGTTGGAATTATTAGAAAGCCTCTAACTTGTACTTCTTGAGAAAAATATCAATTTTTCATGAGACTCTTTTGACAGTGCAAAATTCAGAAATTTTGAGTGCGTATATTTTGCGTCAAAATGAATTGTGAATGACATGACATGTACTTTACTGGATCTTTGCATCACTTACTGGTCACTCAGCGTAAAACGTTCTGAATGTCAGAGTTGTACATATATGCCTTGACAAATTTGGCTTCTCGCAACTTTTGGTTATTACAAATTGTTATCCTGGGCGGTAATCGAGCTTCATGCGATCTTTAAACTTCCCGTGTGAAAAACAACACAGGGCCGTAAAAGGGCATCTATAAACTTTGTCTCTAAGCAGGGCTTATGATGTGAGTATGTGAACATGAGTTGAATTGTAGACTTAAATCCCCTCACTCAGTACTAGGTGATATATGGTATACTAATATTCCTCTGACGTGTATGCTTATGAGACAACTATAACTCGCGTTACATAAACTTTTTACTCCATTTACTGTTCATGAAATCATTGTAATTACATCTAAGAACCATTCCGACTTTTGTCAGATCACCCTGTCCGATCTTGAATAACATTATAGTGACTCCTATTGCTAGGGTGTTCCGTTGTGTGTCATTTGCATTATAGCATTGAATGGGATTTAAGAATCATTATAGGAGGAGAAAAGAAAATTGTTTTTTAAAGCCTTGTTGTATTTAAGATTTTGGCAATCTAAACTATTCATTGTAAATTTAGTTGTTTCTGTTAAAATTTGTACTGTACTTTTGTTTAGGCTGTTGTTAACGTAATTATATGCAGCACGTCTTAAACGATATATTTAAATGTGCAACACTTATTATAATATAAGTACAATAGGGCGGGAAGTCTTAAAGGTATTATCTGACATCAAAACCTTTCTTGATTTCTGGAGCTGAGAATGAAACAAGGGTTTGGTAACTCCAGCAGCGGGTATACCAATTATAATCCTGGTTAAGTAAGTACACGCTACGGCTATGCATGCTATGTGGAAAACACCCTGACTTACAGCGCAACATCAATTAAGAAATGGGTATTATTATTTATTTATTCGGGTACATCTAGCATCATGCACATTTAATGTAAAACTAAACAGATTTGTGATTTAAACTGCCCACCTGTTGAACCACTTCGGAGCAAAGTTTACAGTTCAACCTCGGTAGACACGCTGTCTTCCATAAGCTCGTTGAAGAAAAAAATGGGATTTGTCACTGAACCATATTCTCCATCTGTGTCACAGAGCCAATACCTGCGAGTTACACCATCGGACAAGTTTACGTCGGTGCAAACGTATCAACACAGGGATAACTACTGGTCGCTTCGGTCGAATTCCTTCCTGTCGTATACAGTTCCCTAGCATTTGGCCGGACACCTTCTTAAAACCAAGTAAATGACCTGCCGCCTTGGTTGCAGTGACCATCGATGGTCAAACTGAAAGACCCGGATGTAGCGATCTTGCGCACAGAGGAGTAGACGAGTGGTCTATCACTTCTCAGGCGATCTTCTGGGAAATCGAGCATACCGATCCCATAATATCGGGCTCTGGTGCACGTGGAGATGACTTGCAACGGCTGACTGGTACAGTCCAGCTTAAAGGCGTCCAATAGCGATGTTTCGATCGGCAGGATTCAGTCTCGACATTTCCCCCAATAGCAACAACATTCCCTTCTTAATTCTAACCGTTTTGAGTTTATTTATAAAAAGTGTCATCTGTGTGTAGGCTCTCATGCATGCGTTTGTCAAACATGCAGAAAACGGTGTGTGTTCGTTGAGTGTCACTGTATCGGAGGACTAGCGGGTTCTGGTTGGTTGATGACAGTCGCCTTCTCCTTCTCGAATGTTCATGTGTTTATTGTATGGTCATATACGCTATATGTGTGTCAAAATGCATATGGAAAAAGCGAAGGGAGGACATGCAGCTATCTTTGTGAAAAACAATTTACGTCAAGTTATGCATGCATCAGGAAAGAACTTGCGAAAACGAAACTCAGTGTATTTGTTTTTGTAGAAAGACGGACATTTGAGCCATAAATGGTTTGCTTTGTTTGAAGAACTAACTACCGACGCGTAGATCTTTCACTAAGAAAGACATAGACGTAAAGTTGTTTTGGAAAATGTTAAAGTTGTAGAAATTTGCTAGTGAAGAGGAGATGGGTGTTGTTCCTGCTCTCCGTAGATATGCATTATAATACAATTTTTTCTTAATCAGAAATATACAAGTGAAAGACTCGTTCATTTTACACGTGAGTAAGGGTTTGTGTGTGTGTCAGTGGTAAAACTAAGCCACCCGGTATAAACATTGTTTAAATAAATCAAAATAACTCGTTACAAAAAGAAAATGTAGAATTCCATTGGTCGGAAGAATTGTTTTCTTCTACTTTAAAAGCTCAAACGGAACTTGATAGATTGTGTTCAGGACTTTTACATTGTAAATCATACCACTGTTATTAATTCACATGCTTGTAACACACGGTGTCAATTCCGCCTGTCGTTCTCAAGTAAAAAACAGTAGAAATTTGTCATGGTTTTAAGCTTCTTTCTGGTTTAAGAACTTACCAGCTATGCAAACTCGTGATGCACGTGAAATACCCTTGCCGTTAAATTCCAATCTGAAAGGCAACTATATGGTTCGTTTGGCCAACTAAGGTATTACGTCCTAACGTTTATAAAAGGAGGTAGTTTGAGGTATATTTTACTTTAAAGTCACATACGCACCCAAAAGTTGGATTTTTCAACTAATTCCGTTTGCCTTGAGATTTACAAGATTGGATGTTTGTTCAACAATTAAAACAGTCACGTTAAAATAAAAATTATTTACTGGGTACAAAACTTGTACGGACCAGGAGAAATCTAGCAGTTATTTGAATTTAAGGGTAAGAGGGCTGGCCATATTTTCTCACAATGACTTTGATCCAGCCGCGGTGAATGGCCTTGTTTGTAACGAGCCAACATTTTGAACCTTGTAAGGGGTGTGGCTAACACGGTTGACTAGGTGTGACGTCGGTACATCAAAGTGTGTCTGAGCTGTGACAGCAGAATGACACATTTTCAATTAAAAATTCTGACAGAAAATTCTGTTTTTAGTTTTTAAGTTATTAGAAAACTCTCCTTCGACCTACACATTTGATGTTGGAATAATTGGAAAGCCTTTAACTTATACTTCTTGATAAAAAATATCAATTTTTCGTGAGATTCTGTGATAGAGCAAAATTCAGAACTTTTGACTGCGTATGTTACTTTAAGTTATTCTTTATACTTATTTTTTAAAAAATTGTTTATAGCCAACAAGTAGAATACCAAAGGCATTGTCGTATGAGAACTGGATCGACTTCACTTCTAATACTTAATTGGGATTTTTCGTGCGAAACGTTTTGAATAGGATGCAGGGATTATTTTTGTCAAGAGAGATAACTACGGATTGACTAGATTGGCACCCAACAATATTGTCACTACTCATCAATATATAACGTCCAGCTGCTGGATCACCCACTGACAATGATCTGGAAACGGTTACAGCTGTCATTATATACTTCAGAGAAAGTTGTTTGAAAATGCTAAATGATCAACCAGTATTTGTTTAACATCAGTTTAGACCCAATAGTTATGAAGAATTGTAGACGCGTAGTGGTACTTAATCGTACATCTGGAAATTGACATTTTCCTTTATCTGGTACTTGACTCTTTCAAAACATTGTTTCATGGCACTGTTACAATGGTGTTGGTAACAGAACAATAATAGGCCCTGCCATTGTCCCCCGCCCCTCAAATATCATCTTCGTACCTTAGTTTACGCGCTGGTAGAAACCAGTCACCACAACTGACCATAAATTTCTTAACATCTAGATTCAATAGCCGGATGTTTTAGGGAGAAAGAACCCATTGCTAATTAGTAGAAAATTTCCTTTATCAAGGTTCTATCAAAAACCGTTGAGGCCGCTTTGGAAAATTGTTTTAAAAAACTAAGAGGCTTTATTAGCAATATTCAATATAATCAAATACCTAATAAAAATCTTGAAACTATTATTGTCCTACTTATTCTTAAGGGACTGTGTTTGAAGGTTCAACATTCAATGTAACTCAATTTGCGGGACTATTACAGCCAAATGTTGCTTTCTTCCAGAAACAGTATCTGCAACAGATACCTTATTTCACATACCATTTTGTCCAAAAGGTACGATACTTTCGAATCAATCTCGACAAAACGATGTATTCTTTCCGAACGATGCCTTACGATTTCTTAAGAATTTCAGACAAGATACTTCATGTTTCGAAACCATTTTAAACCAAAGACATATTTTTCTAAAACAATTACCTAAACCTAAAAAAAACAATTACCTGATTCCCAAAACGATTTCTGTCAAAGGATTCTTTAATCCCAAAACAAGTTCGACAAAGGATCCTTTTGTTTTCAAAGCCAGATAATTTATGAAACTATTTCGCAAAAACGATGCCACAGTTCAGAAAGTATTTTCGCCTATACCTTTAACAAATTCAGCCAAATGATGCGTTATTGCAGACACCATTTCGACCAAATAATACATTATTTTCTCAATCATATCGGCCTAAGGATACTTTATTTCCGACTTCGTTTTTAACAAATGATACCATAATTGCCAAAACCATGGACAGTTCGAGATTTTAATTGGAACTTCCATGCGAAATGCATTCTAGTTCAATTTCGCCTATCTCCGGTACCGTCCGTCACCTCCGATTATTGGCTTTAGTGTAATGATAGGCCATTTTTTAGTCCATTAGCGGTATATTTACAGCTGCAGGCAATATTTGTGTCGCATGTAGATAAACGGATCGTATAACACATCAAGTACATTTCGCGCCAATAAAAATCGACATAGACCAGGTAACAACATAGAAAATGAAGAAATAAATTAAAACTATATTTCGCATAACAATAGGCCGAAATGACCAATGCAACAAGAGAATCAAGTCACGTGAAATAATTTAAATTTGTTCATAGGTTGATTAATCAGCAGCCTCGCTATGACGTTCACAGCTATGTTCAAAATGCCTTGTCATTATACATACAAGGTCCGTCCCCGAAGTGAATCAATGGACCGTTTTATACAAATGATGCGAAATAGTAACGAAGAATATATCCTAGCAAGATATCATTTAAACACATCAACAGTACTATTTTCTGGATTTTCAACTATTGATCCACAACAGACGGTTTATTGCACTTCCATATATAAATTACCTTTTTATATTGTTATTGTTTTTATCAGTCATATCAGGTAAGCTGATGCCACATAACGTTAGATTCTGAAGGTGATGTTAGCATGTTAATCCAGTGTTTTAACCCAGAACCCGAAGCGTAGAAATATGGTCCGAGGTTTGTTCTTCCAATGAGACGAGTCGTAGTGAATGTCTGCTTTAAAAACACTGATACCGAAACGTGTAGGCGGCTGAAACAGTCACGTGGAACACGCACCTGGAACTCCTGATTATAAACATAGTTTTCTTCGTTAAAGCACTTTGCGCTCTTTGTTCTCTTTGACTTGATAATCTGCTGTCCAACCATTACTGTCATCTTGACGAGCACTCCACCTGTAAATGGATCATACGTAATTAGAACTTCCAAATTAAAGTGAATTTGAAAAGAGTGGTCATATATCAATGTACTGCTTCCAGGAGTGGCACTCGGTATAACGCAGAATTTTCATTCGGACATTATATATTTCCATTCATTGTCGGGTCTGTCCTTTACAAAAAAATAACGTAGAATGTTGTACTTGTCAATGACCTAATAACCTATTCCGCCAGTTTTTATTGGCTCACTCTGTACAATAATAGGAGGAAATATTGAACGTAGTAAATACAAAATGTAATGCTTTTCACGGTTAGCTAAACTTGGCCGCCTCTATCAATCGTTCTTTAGTCGCCCCTGTTCGACCAATAAAATCTTGCTCCAAAATATGTGGTCAAAAAGTGCAACCCTAAAATGTCGCCCATCATCGGATAGCAGCAGAGGTGGGTTTGTGTTATCCGTGCATATCTCCTTATTTGGAAAATAATTTATGCAGATACGGAAATCGTCCGGAAATAGCCGAAGCTATCCGGCCAGATGTTACTCTAACCCTAACCATAACACCTAACCCTAAGTCCTTTTTACAGATTGATTAATTTTTAACTTACCCTAATCCTAACATCTAACCATAAGTAGGCTACTTTTCACAGATTGATTAATCTTTAACTTTGAAAATATTCAGTTGTTGTAACCCATCTATAAACAAGTCATTTAAATCACCGACAAAACTACAAGAGTTGTCGTTCGTTGCACTGTAAGCGAACCATTCCATTGGCCGTCCAACCTCATTTCGTCGTTTTTCCAAATAAGGAGATATGCACGGATAACACAAACGATCGGCAGTGGTCAAAATGATAAGTTTTGCGACCAATTTTTTTCTTGGTCACTGGTGGCAGTAGGATTTGAAGAGCGACCAAGATTTTCCAGGTCAGAATGATACCTCGACCAAATAATTCTTGGTCAGTTTTCCCACCAAGTTTTTAAAAAAATACATGTAGTTCTAGGTTCTAACCAACTTTGCGGAGATTTCTATTTTTTCTTGGTCAAAAGTTTCTAATTGATTACTTTTGTTCATACCAGTCTGATGCAATTATCGTCATCAAAATACTACATTTCATTAAAAAAAATGCAGTACATTATCAACATTGAATATTCAACCATGTGGAAGCCCCTTTTAAGTTAATTCATCGTGCATGTCTTGGATTTATACCATGAAAATAAAATTCCTAGCGCAAGAGCTGTGACAGTAGTTTTTGTTATAGTAATTTATTCTATGCTAGCTTAAATGACTGACTTTTTGCAACTTCTCAAATAAATGCCATTGCCTGTTTGTTGGCTGGACTTTTAATTAAATATCTATTTTGGACTTCAAGATGTCCTTCAAACATGTTTTACTGTGATCATACATTACTATTAACATTGTTTATATAAAATTTGTCTGTTAACTTTTAAAATCGTGTTAAATGTAGTATCTTCAGTTTGAGTTGCTTTTGTGGTCCAAAAAAGACAAAATTTGTCATGCAAATAACCAACCAAGTTTTTATGTCGAATTGACCAAGTTTTTTGGGGACGCTTCGACCAAGTTTACTCCGACAAAGTTTTGTATGGTCCCTTCGACCAAGTTTTTATGGTCGCTTTAACCAGGTTCCTCGGATCGACCAAGAAAACTTGGGTCAAACTTTGACCTCAAAATAATTGGTCGGTCACGCCTGTGCCATGTTTCTTTAGGTCACAGGCGCCCTATGTATTTTGGGTCAATTCGACCAAATGTGGCTAACAGGGTTGTATACTCATTTGAATAGGCTAACAATAGCAGGAAGATTTACTCGTTGGAAATATTTACGTTCATTTTTCTAACCACAGTGTGTGTGGATTCTCACATTATTTCTACTTGCTTTATACATCATATAAATAAACAAATCCCATTTATTACCATATTGCATTCTTTTGCTTTTTTATGTCTACCAAAAAAGTAAAAAGCTATTCAATTCAGTAGGTCAGGCTTAATAGACAACATACAACAAATCTGGGTTCTTGAAAAACTCTCACCATGGTTATCTTATCTGAGAAAATTTAAAGAGTTGACCTGTAAATTGTTATTGCTCGAGCTCGCTTGTGTGCATCATCTATAATATAAGATCACGAGGTGGGTTTGACGAGGATTCTTCTGGGTTTCCAAAAATCACCAGCAATGTAAAGTCGTCGAATAAGTTGAATACTCTTGGGTGTGATGTGTAACACAGCTCGAGTAAATAAGTAAAATTGCGTTGACAGAACGCAACAGCACACGAAAGTCGAAGCGAGGCTTGTGATCATGCGGAAACATAAACGGAAATAGTATTTTCCTTAAACCGTATAGCTGTGTTTCTTACCATGAGTTTGTTCCTCCGTTGGTAGAGCAATTCCTTTAACTTGAAGAACTGACAATGTGAACACATGGCGATCAGTGTCAAGTTTAATTCCTAACAATATCTCACCAGGTTGAGTGACGGGTGCTTGGAACTGTGAGTTTACATAACAAAGGGAAAGAAACTGTATATGTATTTAGCGTCAATAAAACAATAAAACGACTATAAAACGTCCATGCATATAAAGAAAGCTGGTTTAAGGAATATACGAAACATGCAAATCAATACATCGTTAAGGTCTTGCTGGGCCCTGTGTGGGCCTTTTACCAGGTATAATATTAATCAGAACCATATATATTCAAGAAACTTGTATCTGAGAATTTATCCAGAACTTAAGATGATTTATCTATAATATATTTTCTGATTCGTTCTCTTGGGCGCGTTCTATGTCTGATTAGAGGTATGATAAGCCAAGTGCACCATAACTTTAAAATTGAATAGATATTTAACCAACCAGTCAAAAAGCCTTATTTTAAACCAAAACATCTTCAAAATTCATATTCCACGTAATAATCTCTGTCACACGGCAATTTGTCTATAAGTGGTCTAGATCATAATTCACACGTCAAGAACACACGTTTCATCATTGGAATTGATGTGTGATCAAGTAGCTTGATGCGTAGGAAAACTATTCGTCACGAAACAAAGTTCACCGGAAGCGTTTCGTTCCTAACCAGACAATCGTACGGCTGGGAATAAGCCTTTTCCTGCACGTTATACACAAGCCTTCACGTTGTGTCATAGCCAATACAAAATCGTCTTATAAAGGGATACATTTCCGGTGCACTTTGTTACGTGATGATTAGTTTTTCTACACGCCCAACAATTTGATCACACGTCAAATGCAATGACGTACGCGTGGATTATAACCAAGGCCACGTAAGATTATATAAATTGACGTGTATTGAGATTCTGACAAGAGTTATAAAGATGCCTTTGTTAAAGATGCCTTGGTTTAAAATAGGGCGTTTTGATTGGCTGTTTAAGTACTTAGTCAATTTAAAATATACGAGTTATATACTGTCTACTTATGGCACACCTAATTGGGCCATCATAAAGAAGCAATACGATGCTGTTTTGTTTTTGGGTCTTACACTTTTCTTCTAACACAAAACAGTATTATTTCCACTGATGGAAAGTAGAGCAAAGTAACGAATCCACAGTCCACACATGAATGCATGGGGATTCAATATTTCGGTTTATTTTAAAACAATTGTCATGAAGCTTGCTCTCTTCGCCCCATCAATGGATATTAATTGAAATATTGAAACATCATGCATCCATGTGTATCTTTTGTTGGAGTCGTTACTTTGCACTGCTTTTTAACTTCTAACACTATTGTTTGTTCCCGGAACTTGTCTTGTAAATTCTAGCTGCTGGCTACCAGTGATGTTGACGATTGTTTGGGTAACTACACAGCCGTCACGCCATGGCATGAGTGAAATAACCTGGAATATGAGACTAATACCCTACGTTAACAAAGAAGGTGCCATTTTTTTCTTCGCAAATACATTTACAAATGAATGCATACTGAGACAGTTATAGTATTGTTTTCTAACTCTATAGGCTGGAAGCGCTAAGCGAATCAAACCTCAATGTTACGCCAATGAACGAACATATTTCTAGATGGTATGCATGAATAAAATGCTTACAGGCTGATCTTCCATGAGAGGTTTCCAGATCTCGCGGTGAATCATGTACAAGGGAAGGGGTCCCAGGTCCTTCAGTGGAAACACCGTGTGACCAAGTTCGTTACGACGGAAAAACTTTAAATGGTCACATACGCTCAGTTTTAATGACGTACATTCGAACTCCGTTTTTTTGACAGGGAATAGAAACGTTTGGCAGAACACGGGATCTAGGGTCCTTTGATGCACGTTAGTCACATGTTTGATCTGTTTGTCTGGGAGCAGGGTGAGTTTGACGTACGGATCGGCAAACAGTCTGTTGGGGCGAGGGGAAAGGTTCACTACCCGCCGTACCACCACCGTCAACACCTCTGTCGTACAATTATATGCCACAGAAAAATTAATCATCCCATGCTCACACGAGGAATATTGCTTACACGAATCTAAAGCGTTCTCGCTTTGAGTATACTGAGCTCTGTCTAGTTCTTTAGGTTGTATGTCAAAGCGTTCCATAGTATATCGTCGACACAACTCCTCAGATGGTTCTAGGACACTGCTGCTGTCGTGAGAAGCCAAGTTAGGCCGATCTAACAGGTTAGATTCACTTCCCGAGAGTTTATGGCGGCGACTTCTCCTACTGGGAGGCATCAAGTGGTATCTGTCTTCATCACTTACTGACGCCACACCAAGTGAGAGGTCAGAATGATAATCATCCACAGATATTGAACTAATGCTGGATGATCGACTACGAGTGTGAGGAGCAGCTAAAGTGGAACTTGGTGCGGGTGAATACTTCATAGATTTAATGCTGATGGGTGTGGTCACGTAAACTTGCGTGACACGAATGTCCGGCACGACAAAATCAATTGACTGCTTTTCTTTTGGTGGAAGACGCCCTTTTTTCTTCATAAACGTCAATCTGATTGTGAACCTTCCCCAATGAAGACATAGAAACATGGCGACTACAGCAACCAACACTCCACAGATAACGGATATTACAATTGTCAGTAATGGCGAGTTGTGGTGCAAATCGTGAACAGTATCAGCCTGGATAAACGAAATACTTTCAATTTCATATCCACTTCTGTTATAACTTGACACTAATCTTCTATCCATTTGTTATGAGCTTAGACTATCCATTCTGGACACAGAACAAGTTATCATCAGTTCAACTCGTGGTCATATGAGCAACTAAAGCAGACAATCCGAACGGTGATAATTTGAAAAGTAAACAACCAATAACACGGGGCAGTTAGTCGAATGCATCCAGAGTACTTCAGCTATAACTAGATTAATCTCCGCTCCAAATTGATTTGAAAAGAATGATCGGCTCCTTTCTCGGTATCCTAAAAATGTACACAAAAAACACTTAACAAAATTCTGACAATTACTTTATATAAAATGGTTAGTTAATTATCACTGAGAGCTCTCTTACATCTACAGACCATCTACTCTTCCGTGCAATTTACGAGTGACTTACTATTCGTTGGAGAAACCAAGCTGAGAAGGCGGTCACACACCGATCTATTCTTAATACAATAGGACAATGTCCTGTTCAGCCCGGTGTGCTGCACCAATTTCATCAACTGAATGGTGTTTCACGTATTAGAGAGGCATATAAAATATCATTTTGGTCATATTCAAGTGACCATACAATTTAAGGGAACACAGTAGCATACGGATTTTATGGATATAACCGTTTGGTCAGAGCTGCAGGTGTGGCAATACTCAGTTTTCGCATGATTGTTATTATAATTTAAAATAAAATACATCTTAACCATTTAGTTGCAAAGCTAGATATTCACGATGTTATGAAAGTATTACCTTTGTAGAAGAGTTTGATCAAGGTACCAAATCGTTGCTAAAGACGTCGTGTGTGTAAAAAGAATAGCTTCTCTGCGTTTTGGGCTTTTTTTCCGACTACGTCGTGCTAGTAGGTGATAAGATTTTGGAAAACGCCCGCTATTTTACTGACATCTATATATATCAGATATTTATTTGCCCACCTGCCTTTAAATGACCCCAAGTGTTGACTAGTTAAGGCGGATCTGTTAGTCGAGGCTTACATAGATCCTACCTACTTTATAAATATAGTATAAAGCTACATGCATTGACCTCATTGAAGTTCAGTAACTTTGATGTTGTTGTTGGTAGGGGACTCCTTGTCACGTCTCCTATTCTATTGGTTGTTTTACAGACCTGTGGGATTCTAGCTCCAGAGTCCCTCAACCTCTTCAAAATAAACAAGTGTCACTTAAAGACAGAAAAAATGTCATATGAACAGCACTTGAACAAATCCAGGCGTGGAAAGGGCGCTAACTTTATGCGCGGACTGACATCGTATTATTATTGTTATGGTATATTCGCATATCAGTTATTTCTATAGTATATTTAAATGTCATCATACCAACTTTATTCGCTCTCTTACAGGCGATTTACGTACATATACAAGTGTATTTTATTGTTATGGTATATTCGCGAATCAGTTATTTTTATGGTATATTTTAATGTCATCTAGTATAATAACATTAAAGTATACCACTGAAATATAAACGTGTTTACAATCCAAAAAGGCGTTGGACTTTGTGTGGGTGATATCACCGCTCTCCACTCAGCTCACTCACAGCATGTTCCAGAGGGATACAGCTATCTTAGCGCAATAAGGTGGTCCAAAACTATTAAACTAATACTGGTACGTCAGATTCTATAGGGCCTATACACTTTCTGGCTATTCTGAAGACATACCTGTGTATTTATGCTCGTGGTTTCACAGACACGTGTTCCGTTTATTAGAGGAATATTCTAGGGATATTTGCATAATCTGTTAATCTCGCCAACGATCTAACATACAAACCAACTGCAAGTGACCATAGCTGAATAAAAAAAGAGCGTGCTTGACACAAATGAAGAATAATTGGACCAAAGTATGAATAGAATAAGATCATCTTTGGAGAGACCGTCTCTAGTTTGAATACCGATTGGAACAAATGTTTGTAAATTATATAAAATAAAGGCATTAAAACGTTGAAAGCTGAAGGAAACTTTTTTTGTAATTATAACTATAAGGATTCCGACTTTCAACGGGATAATATAAACCCGCACGGGTTTATGTTCCCGCCAGAACTTTTCTGACTTATTTAAAGGTTCCTATTATCTGTAAACTTGGGACTTGTGTGTGGATGGCGGCCTCTCTTGGTTGTATGTGCGACGTTTCCGTGTGGATATGGATATCATTGTCAGTATATATCTGTGCTGGGGACGTCGCTCTTGTTGTTGGGAGGGGTCGTTGTCCACATACAACTCATGTGTTCTGTTGTCAATTTGTGATTATCTAAACGTTTAAATACCAATTAATTAAGTCAAAATAAATTGTTGATTGTATTTTTTCTGGTGAAAAAAATGAAATGAAATGCCTTTTAAAGTGTCGCACACGGGCTACTTGAAAGTAGCCTACTAGACCACGGGTGACTTTCTCTACTTGCTGGTTTCACCTGAAAGGTTGTGTTATTTTCTATGTTCTAAGTTTGACCACGTGCTGCCGTCTGTCAGGAATATTAAGCTAGCCATGACCAATTGTCCTTTGTCTTATACAGCCCTATATGCATGTTAACCCACACCTGAACACTGATTGGATATATTATAGTCTATATAAACATTGTAGTGAATTTCTTTGCGATTTGATTTAATACCACTATATATTTCACTAAGCTGTTTATGTGATGCTTTAGAACTGTAGATATGCATCGTTCAAATCTTTAAATAGGCAAACTTTGTCATAAGAGTTTCTGGATTCCAGCTACCTATACAGTGGACATTTCTATGAATTACCGGAAATAAACTCACGATCTTATACCAATTAAAGTGTAAACAAATCTATCTGCGCGATGTTCACAAGTCTAGCTCAGATAAGAGGAAAATCATGATAAATGCGAGAGATTCTGTACAGACATGGCACCGTGCCAGCAGTCCAGTAGGCCTACTTTACGTCATGGTAATAGGCTACAATAAACACGGTTGTAAGTTATTAGGTTAATTTTTTTTGATAATCGTCGTTACAGATTGACCTCAAATACCATGAACGCATTCTGACAGGGAATTATTATACGCATTTTTTAAGACTTTGGTTGCGTCGAAGACTGAACGATATTAAATTATGGAAGAAACATTGGTACGTTAACATACACACGTGGAATAAATGTTAATTTCGCCACACTTTTATCAAACTTATCTGAATCAAAGATATGTATTTCTTTGTCATTCACGACTTTATCATTTGATGTTTGTTTCTTGTCCTTTGCACCCGTATTTTCGCCTGTCCTTCGGTCTAAATGTACCGTTTGGTTGGAATAATATTAATAAAAACATCATCAAGTCTCAGCTTGTATTGTTCAGCCAAATGGTACATGATAATGAACATTTCTCAGAAAATAGTTAAATATTTCTGACTGGAACTTTCCACATGAAGTTTAGACGTATAATATTCGCTGATTTGGTTACTTGTTAACATGTAAACTCATGGCATGAAGATAACAACGAAAGAAAGCGCAAGCGAAGAGAATGGAAAACGAAATGACTTAATAATTAGCCGGCCACATAAGTATAAACGATGAAATGGAGCCATGATATACAAGTATGCAGATGCAGGTTTAACAGATCGACAATGTAATACTGACTCCACAACCATTGACATTGGAGCACCATTTATAACACAGTAGGTACAGAGTAATAAAACAATTGTGAAATAGCATATGCACTTACCACATACTGGCTTGAAATGTGAAATACATGTTTACTACCGCTGTATATAAGTACGTATGTGCCCTGTGATCTGTGACTCATATTTATAGATACACACACTAAAACTACTTGTAGGCCAGGATAATTGCGAAATTATTTGGTCGACTGTCCACTAATTTCCAATGCTAATCAGTAAACATAGTTCTGTTCTGCGGGCGTACAAAAAAACACTTCAGAGAATATGTAGAATAGTATACATGTATACATACTCTAAAATTGACACACTAAGAACATATAACGCTTCCTTATAACCCTCAACAATGTGTATGTTTATTTCATCTAAGCAACGGAGGCCTAGATAGTCCTTACTCTGTAGAGCTTGTCAAGAAGGTTACAAACAAATTTCTGGTAACCTTGAGTGTATATATAGGCCATTTCTAGATTATACGTTTATTGACCTATATGTGCGTATATGTTTTATTTCATTACGTATTTAAACGAAGAAGACTGTCAATGATAAATTACCATCCCATTTTAACTAATTATATATCATATTTGTTTTGGCAAAGGTGTAGCATAACATTATTAATAAATATAGGTCCAAAGTGTGTTAGTTTACAAGTACATCCCACTTTTGAACACAGTACATGTTTATACACGTCGTAATATACCATGTTTGGCTTAAATACAAATTATAACTGACATTTAATACAACCACACAATCTACCCAGTTTGTTCGTCTACTTTATTGCGAAAAAAACAAACATTAAATGAAGTAATTTTCCGAACGCCGCATGTTCGGGTCCCAGTCGCATTCCTAAGTTGTCATTAGGATTATAAAAGATAAACCCACACAACAACAACCAATATATACGATTAATTCGTGACGCTTTAAAGGAAACACGTGTAGGCCTATAATGCGATTAAACGCTAAAACAACAAATATTAATTTAGAATTGCTTTAATTTCTGAAATTCTGAGAACATTAGCACCTTACACGTCAGTGAACAGTGAAAAATAGTCATGTTTTAACACTCTACAAGGCTTGGTAATTTTATTGATTGATTGGGTGGGGTTTTACTCGATGTACCAATCATATACACTCTTCACAACTTTCCAAAGAGTTTTTCCCACGATCTTCTGTTTGAATTTCACGTTATTATTCGCCGAGGGGTATTTTTTTTTAGCTGGAACCCAGATTAAAGAAGTCGAATCTCAGCAATCTGATCAAATTTTACACCCATCTTTCGTTGGCAACATTAACCAGTTTTTAAGTGATGACCTGACGTTGTAACCCAATTAGGCCTATATTATCACTACGAACATAACGTATGTCTTCTCTTACATACATTATTCTAAACTACCAGATCACGGTCAAATGGCTTCTATGTGTTAAATAGTAAAAAAAATATGTTATTAAAAATTTACCATTTTGCCTGTTTATTATGTTTGCGGCACACACAGGTTCTGAAACACAACGTCTGAATCACAAGGGCAACTTAAATCATGTTGTTCTTCAACTAGCTATCGCATCGTCACGAAAAATCAGAAAGTCCAATGATTAATTCATTTTCATGAATGGATAATATATTACTTAGTTCTCTGCCTTTCATGGTACCTTGACAAAGTTTGCGCATCTCACGACGGAGCGATGGCAAGAAAGCACTCTGGCATGCAGCAACATTCTCACAGTCCTATAAAAACAGTCTTATACAAACCCACAGA
>JAVFBZ010173111.1:0-15922 GCA_032466195.1 Katharina tunicata | reverse complement strand
ATTTTTTTTATACATTACATTTTTTTTTTTTAATTTTTTAAAAAGGGTATCCCCCCCCCCCCCCCCCCCCAAAAAACAAAAAACAAAAAAAAAAACAACAAACAAACAAAACAAAAAACAAAACACCCACGCCCCCGACCCTCCGCTTTCCTACTGCAATAAAGGAAGGATGTGTCTGTGTCTCGCATGGTACATTTATCCCATAATGGTTTATATACCTTTTCCCCGCAGTTCATTAAAATAAACTATGGAAAAGTAAAACAAGAAAACAAAACAATGTCAGTAAAGCATTACGCCATTAAAATACAAGGCTTTGTATAACTCATCTCTTCATCGCTCATTTGACATCCTTTATTATTATTTGAATACGGTATATCGCACATTCTTCAGGTTGATATTTTCTGAAAGCTTTTTTTTTTAGCCATACTAGAAAAAATATAGAAAACCCGGTTTAATGCGTTTCAGTCGTTTTTGACCGAAGTTCTGCGGCATAGTACCTTTAAATTAAAAGTTCTGATGACAAAGCTTTGACGTTTGTCAATAATGATTGTCAACTTTCCTAGTATTGACAAATTATTGAACAGTAAATTTTATCTTCATCAATTACTTTTTGTGAATGAATATACTTTTGATATCACATATGCGAGAGAAAAAAAAAGTTGCCTCAGGCTTTTGCGCCTATATTGGCTAGATAACTTTATGAATATGATAACTTTAACATACGTTGCATTTATTGTTATTTCATATTCGACTAAGATTTTTCTGTCATGAAATCTTGTAGATCTAACACAGTGTTTTATGATGTACATTGTAATGAAATGAACACTGTGGGGTCAAGCGTTCAAAGCAGTATATATGTTTACGCGCAAAACATATCTGATGTATCTGATATGGCCGCTGACAAGTGTTGAGGCTCTAGAAGGTGTGTATCGACTGTACGTAATATATATACAGTATATCTATACCCGAGTTCGAATTCCGGTGGAGGCAAGCACAAATTTCTTTTTTTACATTTATACAAAAATATATAAAAATAATGGCCTTACATTTATACAAAAATATATAAAAATAATGGCCTTATATTTTATATTAAAGACACCCATACATACAATCAATAAACAAAAGAGAAATTATTGTTTATTTTTTTTTGGTCCATATAGAATCAAAATCTATGAAACGGAAAATAAAATTAGAATAATTGCATAAAGTGAATACTTTTTGAATGAATAATAAACAAGTGTATGAAAGATAGCCGAATGAACGACGAACGATTTTATGGGTCGACCATGGGGGTATAAACAGTTTATACCTCCATAGGCGGGCAAGTCAGGAAACCAGGCAACTCAAGTATAGAAATGAATGAAAGTTATCTCTAGGGAGTTGTCAATGAATATGGAATGAATCAAATTTGGGCTATGAATCAGAATTGGCAATATGGAAAAGGTGCAATGGACTTTGTAAAGAAGTATTAACTTCCTGTCATGCGCGGTGAGTGTCTTCCTGGTACGATGTAGTAATGACGTTCATCACCGGGTAAACATTCATCCGCGCATGTCCGGAAATTACACCATCTGGCATGAACTCAAGTGAGTGTCAGAGTAAGCGGAAGAAGAAGAACAATAGATGGTGTAAATAAAATACTTCGACAGTATCTAAATTAAGGTCTAAATTTTACTTGCTTTTTTACATCCTGGTCTGTGAAGCTAAAAATCTTTTGACGTAAAGACTATAAATAAATCAGTTTACACACGATACTAGTAAACTTGTCTTTAACATAATTTCGAAACTTTAATTGAAGGAAAGCCGTCATTCATCTTAAAGCCGATACACACACATAGAGAGCCCCAGTTTCTGAAAGCCTAAGGAAAAATATTAAATTACCATAAAGTATTTGCACAGTAGGACATTTCATGAAGATTCGACGTGTCACTCGGCATTGGGCATTCTGCCGGCTAATAACGTCTTTATATTGCCCGCTTTTGTATCGTATATTACTAGGTATAAAAACCTGAACAAAACAGGACTTACATTGTCAGCGTGTCTTATGAAAATGTAATAAAGACAACCTATGCAACCATACATTCAGTTAACATACAATTATTTGTCCTGCCATGAGAGGTTATATCTAAGCGTATTTAGGGCCCATTTCTTCCTTTGCTAAAGCTTCCAAAGACGTGTAGTTTTATTTCAATAGATATAAAAACAAATTTCTTGTTTTTTTCTCACTCACATGGGCTTCTTTCGCTACATACTGTTTAACATTACTTTTATCAGAATTGTCTAATAATATCGGACCGTTTTCTGGCCACGCGGGCATGATATTAATACTCTTACAAATTTCACTAGTTAATGATATATTCAAAATGTTGGGCCTACAAATCATAAACGCCATTCTAATGAAATGGCGTTACGTAGGACCTTGATTTCACCCGCACATTTCATATCGCCGTTTAACTTTACTTTACTATTCATTTTTTTGTTGAACAACTATTTTACTACCTAACTTTGAACATTATACCCAGTTATAATACATGAGCCTTTTACTTTGTTTGATTTCAGAACATTCAGTTTGTTTGATAAGGGTTTTATGACGTACTCAGAACATTTGGAATAAAATGTTTAAGCCATATACATATGAATTAATGTGAATATATTTTCTTGTATTGTTTCAGACGCGGAATTTGACGACATCCGATACACCCCTGTGGACCCCCTTGACGTTGCAGTTCACTTCTGATTTGCGCAACCTAACACAATGGTATCAGCAATGGACAGAAGGTAGGGCCGGAAATTTTAAAAGATAGTTAAATTGTTTTGATCAGATTTTTTGTACTACGTGGAATGCATTCGACACATGAGCTATATTCGTGTATAAACATGCACATGAAGGGTTATGTTATAGACCAACTGATTGGTTGAGGTATTACGCATCATCCGACTTAAGGTTATTTCACTCATAAAACACAACACATAACACACAAACAAGACAGACAAGACAACACAGTTCGCCCACAGACATAAATAAGAAAGCTATATTTTATTGTCGTACGGTAGTATGTGAAATAGATCTGTAACCAATCAGCTATCGGGCTGGTCGGATAGCTGAGTGGTTTTAAAGGTGGATTTGAGTGGATTAGGCGGCTGGCAATCGGTGCCTGAATACCGCAAGGGTAGGCCCTATATCAGCCTGAACTAGAATTTGTTCAGTCCAAGAGAGTGTTATCCCCAACACGCAAATAGGCCTACTATTAATGTTCACTTACAAAAATATTTATTACTTCGCACACATAGTTACCAGACACGAAAAGTCGCAAATGCATTGTGAAAATACGCCCTGTCAACACTACACCAACAATGAAACGATACACTTTTAAAATGTTCTATCATATAATATTGCGATGTGGAAAAATAAAAAAATAAAATATAATAAATAGTTTTCTTCTGGCCCTCGGAATTTGTTATAGTTTAATAATTATTAATCGGGTTTTGCAAGCGCTGACGTTTTTATACCGAAGCAATAATTACAAGAAAGCGGTACAGAAATTATGGACATTTTTCCTAACCTGATTTTTTTTGTCTTTTTCAGTTTATCCAAATGTTTAGGATGCAAGTATCAAGGTCTTCTGGATATCACTTACGTTGGTGACGTCACGAAGACACAGTGGCGCCTTGACGTGTTGCCTTCAAACAAGAAAAATGGGAAACAGTCACATGAGCTGGAGGACCAGGAGCCAGTCATACGAAGCGTGCGCAGCTTACATCTAACGTGATTACCATGGCGACCAGCAGGGCCGGTATGGTGTCGTCATGGCAATTATGTCAAACGTAAGCTGCGTTCGTTCCTAAGACAAACACTGTGACGCGGCCAACTTCGTAGGAAAATTCTGATCGTGCATGAATGAAGTCATTCGAACCCAGGATAAACTTTTATTTATGTCAACTTTTTGTGTCAACTAATAAATAAATTAAATGAAAATATTTTTAAGAAAGTGTGCAAAATTGAAGTATTTGTTTTATTATCATTTAAACACTTCAAGTTTAGTATTGTTCTATAATGATATATAGTGCTACAACACAAAAATATATATAAACTTTTTATATAGTCACATTTAGTGCTTTTTTATATTTCACGTTATACTGTATTCACTTAATTTTTTTCCTTTGTTTTCAAATCCTACCTACTCATGTCAGTATCGTCACCTGACTGCTGGAGGAGGATTGATTGGTTGACTTGTATAAGCCTCCTTCCTGTCCAGCAAACTGCTCGCGAACTTGCAATCGCCGTCTTGGTGTTGTAAATCACGTATCTATTTAAAACACTATCTACTTAAAAATCAAAAAATGAAAAATATTTGTATTCTGTTTCGGCTATAGGCTGTATCAAAATTTATGAATTCTGTGGCATTTTACTTTAAAGTAAATTTATTTAAAACTTACACTACTTTTTTTTTGCGATGACTTTTGTGAAGTTGAAGTCACTCTCTCCCTTGCTATAGTGCTAACTATAATCATATTTCGTCAATTGTGTTTTATCGTTGACCTCATGACTTCCACTACAAGAACTATGTACGAGTCTAAGATGTTTTAGTTCTCATGTCACTCCCACTTTTCCACAATTTATTTTCTGTGATATGTAAATAAGTGTATTATTTTCGTACGCTTTCACACTAATAACTTATGTATATGTATGTTTCATGTTCTGGATATATTTTGCTTGACATAAATTATATTAATGTGCACTAAACTTACTTTTTTTTTATTAACATCAAACGCATGTCGTTTCTTTAAAATCATATTGATTGTGATAATTCATATGATTTTTGTGACAAATGTTGCAATATACTTTCAATATAAGAAATCCATGCGGAAAGAAAGCTAAATCCAAGTATATTATTTATATGTATCAGCATTTGACAAAATGCATATAAATAATGTTTTATTATTGTCACATTTTAGTTATAGAGATTTTAGTTGATTGTCAAATAAGAATGGTTGATGTCAATCAACATACCATTCTAATTAACAATCTAATTAAAGCCACTGATCGTTTTGGTGCTTACCCTCTCCCTCCCATGTTATAAATGGAGTATCCCAAAATGCCTGGAGTGGACGTTCCCATTGTATTAATATAGGGGGTGGACTAGTTTCATTTAACATTTCTTTTCATTGCAATACTTGCATGTACACATCACATATCACTGTCACAATTTTTGCTTGATTTCATTTCCTTTTTTTTTAAAATTCGTCATCAAAAGAGATTTCCCGCCAAAAATCAACTGAAAGAAATTTAATGGAATTCTTGATATAATAGATTGTAAATAATGTATCATAGTAATCACCTTACTTTCATGATATCTTACTTCTATTGTGGGGGTACTTAATAGCAGCAAAATAATACGAAACTGTTAAAAACATCAGATGAAGCAAACTCCTCCAACCTGCTAAAACTGTTTAAACCTTTGCTCAAAGTGACCTTGACCCTAGCCTTGGTATATAACCCTCAAATAACCTAATCATACTCATATCAAAGTCATCACAACTTCCAAATGGTGTATATTTTGCAAACCTTCTTAACTTTTTGATGTAATAGGAAACATTCTGGGACTTGAGATTCTCTGAACTTCTTGGATAACGAAATCGATTGAATCCCTTCCGGGAGAATTTTGTAAGAAAATCTCTGCCAATATTTTTGTTAGAATATCGAATTTTCACTCGTATATTTTGTGATTTTATGTGCTGTGTAAACTGTTCCTTTAGTGCTAGTCATATTTATGCGCTCTTGTATATCTATTTCGTTGTGCATTTGATGCTTTATACTGTGTACAATTCTCAAGTTATAATCGGCAGGAATAAAAGATTATCATTGTATATATTTTGGGAATAATTGTCATGAAAAATGTCAGATGAAAAGCCTAAAGACTCAGAGAATTCGTTGTGCCATAGCCAAGCAATCGAATCTATTTTATATTTTGCTCGGCAACTAAAATATTCGATTTGTTTCGGTTTTTTATATATATATGTATTCTTGTGGTTTTTGGTAATATATTTTTGCTATTAAAGTTACTTTTAAACATCCAAATGTGTGTTTCTCTATTGAATTGGTAATATTAAAAAAGGTTGGCTACATATATTCGGAATCTATAAAACTATGTGGTGTATGGTTTTGTTATTTCTCTTACATAGGTATATGTGGGAGGTTGGGTGAGAGGGAGCCTCCTGTGCCCAGGTACTCTCTGAGCTAAGGGGTATCAGGAAGTCGTTTTGTCTTGGATTCCTATTTCGTCCTGTAAATGTATTGTGATGTCTTCTGTGTTGCTTGCGTCGTTTAGGGTGGTTTACCTTCTCCGATTGGACTGGCACACCGTTATATATATGAGTGACATAACGTCAAACCACAATCAATCAATCAATCAATCAATCAATATGAGAGGTGCGGATTGCCATACATATAGTCTATAAGTGAGGTAAGCACCCTCGAGTCATTTACAAAGACGTAAATGTTTAGAGATAGGCCTATATATATGCTTTGGCGAAGATACGAAATAAAACAGTTACCAGCATATTATACAAGTACAAAAGCTCACTGATACAATTGGTTAACTGGGTGATTTGGTCTATCTTCGTCACTCCAATCACAATCCTTAAGGATAGGGTGTAGATTTTTCACCTACCCGAAAATGTGTGTTCTTTTTTTTTTACAACTTATGAAAAAGCATTAACAGCACGTTTATACATAACGTATGAATGGAATGCCATACAGGGTCTTTAAACCATGATATTTAATTGATATTTTGTTTGATTGATTGGGGTCTTACGCTGTAAGTTTATATACTTAGTCATCCGACCAACCATGGGTACTTCCTGTAACCGGACACAGAAATGTTACACAACTTTACAGGGATATCTTTGCTTTGTTTCGAATGGGGATGTTGAGGGTGATTAAGGCGCTACCACCTCAGCAGAAAGCTGTTGTATCAGATATACAACACAAAGAAAAAGGAGAAAAACGCATATTATAGCTCAGTCGGTTAGAGCGTTGGCCCTGCAAGCCAGAGACCCGAGTTCGAATCCCGGTGGAGGCAAGCAAAATTGCCTTCCTCTACATTTATACAAAAATATATATATGCGTCAAGTAATCTGACTGGAGATCGTCGTCCCAGATACTATTTCAGTTATCATTCAATGTGTAAATGTAATTTTTGGGACCAAAAATCCCCACTCTCAGGTTATGGTTATTAAATCATATGCGACTTAAGACAAAGCATAATGGCCTTGAAACTTTAAGATATAACCTCTTGAAAGGAGCTTCCAATCTAGAATAAAGCGTGTACCAAGCAAATACACATGCGCTTAATTGAGCAATTTTATTTAATTGGTTGGGTTGACCATGCCAAAAAGGGGAACATAATGATCCGTTATAGTTAACTTATTTCTCCAGTGTATGTGCATGGTTGGTGCAAGCTGCTTGTGTTCTGGAGCTCTCGGGGTTAAGGGGCATCATGAAGCCGACTTGTTTGTGGTGTTCTGCTTAAAGCGCCCTCTAATTACATTTGTTTTCACACGTGGAGGGTGGTGTCCTTAATTCATCCATTGGCTTTGTATGTCGTCATAAGTGAAATAATATAAAATACGGCGAGGTGAGGCGGAATATACCAGGAAACGTTCGGGGGTGCACCAAAACGAGTTACAGTATTTCGTATAGAATGCAAATCGTAACACCCTCACCCTAGTGCTCGAAGGAGCTTCGGGAAGATGGTTTTCTGTGGTTCTTCTGCGTCGCCATTGTTCTGCCAGCGCTGCTTTCCTTCAACGATTGGGCGGTCACGCCTCTATCAACGTACAAACCAGGTGGTAAAACTCAGTGCACAAGACTACAAATATCGCGCCGTTATATGAGTGAAATAAACTTAAGTATAGCGTAAAATGTAATAAAGCAAACAAATAAACTGATAAAAGTAGATGACCCGTCTAAAACATCCTATTCAACAAATTAATACATTTGTCGGGCCTTTAAAAATTCGATTTAGTCAAAGGGACACAACTCTAAAATAACGCTGACTCGTTATGCCCCTTTATATGCTTTCAGAATTAATTCGGGTTTTATGTCGTACTTAAGGTTAATTCCACTTATATGACGGCACGTAAGCGCAATGGATCAAGGAAACCACCCGATTGACGCCGACAACACAGAAAACGCCAAAGTACATTTACAAGACTAGAAGAGGACAACAAATCGGCTTCCTGATACCCCTTATAATTAGCTCAGAGAGCACTACCGCATAGGAGGCTCCCACCCACCCACCCGTCAAATCTGCAATAATCATTACCACAATCATAGATGCAGAGTTCTCCACCGGTATTAGTCTACTACAGTATATACAGAACGAAAATGTGTAATTTTAAGCTTTTGCCCTTACTGGTTTTAACTTGTGCAATTCAGTGATTTCAATTCTGTTTTGCAAAATTGCACTCTCTGGTTTATTTAATGTATCACAATTTAACACCTCGCACATTGGTAACATTTAAAATGAAATTGTATTTGTCAACGAGAGTAGCAAAATGGCGGCCAAATTCGAAAATCTCCTTCAATAACACGAATTTATTTTGAAATTACTGCCGCAGAGCTATAGTTTTTGACACTTAAGGTTACTTCAAATAAAAATAAAAATAAAAAGTACCGGTATTGAATAAAACGGTAAGTTCCAAATATGTGTTCCGCATCGCCCTGCACCTTGCGGGAATTACACTGTTCTGCATGACAGTTCTGTACTACCGCAATCTTAATAAATCTGATCAGAAGTGAAAAACCCGTTTTCACAGGAGGTTTACCCCAGTGGAACATATATCTTAGTATATATATATATAAACGGAGGCTAAATAAAAAAATCGGGAGTCCTCGGAAAAGGACAAAAACCCGGTTAATTTATTAAACAGTCGTCTGAGACTAATAAGAATAAAGTTAACAAGAAGGCAAAATCATCCGCATCCGTCGCTTATCTTAATGTCTGTATTATCCTTGTTGAAAATAAATGTATCATTAACTTAAATCAGTTTATTGTATATCCATCAATTCCCAAATAGCAAAAGAATAATTAGTTTTGTCACTTTGCTCCGAAATCAAACGCTTGCTTTAACTTTGTCAAATTCTATTTTTTCTCAATAGAAAACGCTTTTTTTTACCATATCACCAATTTGCGTGCTGTGTATACCAAATTCATAAAGATACCTTAAGTGGTTTTGCAGTTATGCTCCGGAAACAAAAGTTGACCTGAATTATTTCTGATTCAATCTTGTTTTCAATAAAACTGAGAGAACTGGTTTTTGAAATCTCTAAATAGCAAAATGCACCACCAGTTCACAACTTGGTTGATTTGTGTGTCAAATGTCACTATGATACCTCAAGTAGCTTTGCAGTTATACTCCGAAAACAAAGGCTAACATCAATTATTTCTTAATCCACTTTGTTTCCATGAAAAGTGAAGCATTTTCGTTGTTGAAATCTCCAAATATCAATGGACCAGTTCACCACTTTTTTGGTACGTAAATATCAAATTTCATAATGATACCTCAAGCTGGTTTGCTCCGGAAACGAAATGTGGCGGACGAAACCCATTTCGTTCGGGCCAGGCAAAATGCCTTTGTCCTCAAGCAAAATGTTTATGTGAATTTGTTCATGAGATGTGTGTGCATAAAATATTTACTGTTTATGTGCTCAATTATTTAAATCAATCAATGCTTAAATCTTGAACAAAGCTCTTGACTATTTGATATCATATTTTGTATGATTCATGAGGAGTCAAGAATTCAATTCTTACGAATAGACTGAATTTAAGACGGGCGGGTCAATTTTCTTGTTGGACTTTACTTGGGGTTACTTTCGAATAACAAAGGAATTTATATATACTCGGCATTTTTCTTTTATACTTGACCTCGGTGGCAGGTCATTTTATCCCAAACAATTTATTAATAACCCTTTATGTTTGACCTAATTCGCAAATTGATAGACGATAAGAATAGCACATACGCGACCTCTGGGTCAGTCTTGCGTGACCTATAATATATTTGACCTTTGATGTTCCAGCTATAGGTCACACGTTTTACTACGCATCACCATCAATCGATAAGGACATCTGTCGAGCAAAATCGATGTATTTACGATAATTTCTGGGTAAATATGTCTGGAATGGGGTTAGTTCATATTGTCATTTAAATGACGCAAATACAGTGACATAGTCATGTCCTTATCGTGCAACACTAATCGCCTTATTCGATATGATGTGTTTCGTCCGTCTCTCCACCGTATGTATAGCGATGCAGACAAGCCAGTTCTATCTGCGGGCTGATGTACTTTCGCCCATAGTCTATTTCATCCGCTTCAAAACAAAAACAAAAAATAGCCAAGTATGACTATAATAATCGCCATATTCGATACGGGTTTCGTCTGTTCAAAATAACTTGCTCGCCCGATCGAGGGTGGAATCATACTTAATGTGAAGATAACACTATGTACAGTTAAGTGAGTTTCCGGAAAGCCAATCAGGCCTACTACTCAAACTATAGATAAAGTTTGATTTTGGAACATCTATCGGGATATTTGCCTACTTAGTGCTTTGCGCACTTTTTTTTTGTAGAGTTGAATTAATTTATAGGCCTATACTAACCGTGTAGGAAGCATGTAGACTTCCGCCGATCCTTTTATTTCCACATACTAGTACGTTTGTATTGGGGCAAATCTGAAGGCGGCCTCAATGGCTTGCACTACAATAACATTGATGTGAAGTATAGGTTACTGTCGACAGCACAATTATATATCTAACTTATGTTTTTTAATTTTATATATTCAGTCTTTCGAAAATGGGACAACTATGTTCTTGGAATATCTTTTAAGAGTAGAATATCAAACCGACTTCACGCTGCCGTTTACGTTCATCTTTCATGACTTCACGAATAGAGCCACTTGTTTCCATTCAGGTTAAACGTTTGATCCACCATCATGCAGTTGGGACATTGCAGGTTCCAAGCTACTAGAAATGAACTTCAGCAACGGCGGTTTCCAATAACACCAGTCTCATACCAAAGTATGGAAAGCATTACGTAGCACCAGGTGGGCATTGATGACGTTATGTTGTTTGTGGTCTTCGCCCAATGGCTTGACAAGCCGTAATATATTGGTATCAGTGAAATACCCGTAGAACGCCGCTCACATAAAGCCACCGAGTGCAAGGTAAAAAGTGAATTTCGAAGTGAATTCGTTTATTTTCGAGATAGTCACCAACACCAGTCAAACCTGAATAAATTAGTCTAGTTATTTGTTTGACTGGGGCTTTACGCCGTACTGAATGTTATTTCACTCATGACGAACCCATTGATTGGGTGAAGGATACCACCGTCAACGGACACCACAAACAAATCCACATCATGCTGGCCCTCAGCTAAGTGAGCAGAATGTCTGAAACACCCACCGCTTTCAATGCAGCGTTTGCGGCTTACTTCTTCGGGCTGAAAACACTCTTTTGTAATTCTATGCAGTACTCTTTCACTACTTTGACAAGCCTCAAACTTCACGCTTTTCCAATCGCCAGTATTCTCGATTTTAACCAAAAGCAGCCGTTACTTAATTGAAATATATGTGCAGAATTTTAATCCAAACAAACATTTGAGGAAAGAAACTTTTTTTATTTACCTGTGTGAAAAGTAATCAAAGAGCATAATAAGTTACTGCACTGGACTCTGTCTACACTGACTCCCAACAGCAAGCACAACACGACAGCACATAATCTTTATACCAGCCAACATCTAACATGAAGCGATTGACAAAATGATCAGCAGAATAATTTTACCAGCTGTTTTTCAGCTTTCTAGTATCTTTCAGCTACAAAAACCTCGCAACTGAAAGAAAGGATTGTTCAAATCAGCAAATTGTAATAGGTCAGTTGGCCCGATTACTTTGTCTTGTGCCGAGTTATGAAAAGGTTAAAACAAATTAAGCAGCAGTTTTCTGTAGTATTTTTGGCTGAAATTAACATAGTGATGTTTATTTCATTTTTTTGCATCACAGTTCGATGTAAAAGGTTCAACAAATACTGGGTTAAAAATAAGATAACCATGTTTCAAAGGTTTAATATTGAGACACAGTCACTTTCTAGATGCGCTTGCTTTTTGGGAGATTTTAGTAGTTAATTCTCTAATTTAGACTAGGAAATGTGAAACGACTGACGTGTTCAAAATCATATCCATTGTTGTAACACATACAAACGTAATCAAAGACAATTATGCTATAGAGCTGAATTTGATACTTGGCTGTTTAACTCCGTGATAGACCTACTGCATAAAAACTATTTCATCCGACAAGTGCACCATCACACTTCTCGATTCCAGCGTTTTGTCCAACTTAATTTTGCTTTTATTTCTGAAAAAAATCTCTAGTTTTTCATTACAATGAATCCACTACATGGATAGTTATAACTTAATGCAAGTTATTCCCTTATTCCAAAACGAGTCCTATTGAGCTGAAATCTATCACGTGGTGCATTGCGATGACAGTATATGCAATCGGTCTATTGGTGCCAAAGCCTCTATAATTTTGTTATAAGAAACATTTGGAAACTCTAGTCTGGCATATTTTAATATCATGGCTGAAATGACATTAAATGAAATCCACACACTTTGCTACAAAAATCTGGGTCATAGTTTATAATACCATTAAGACCAAAGAGCAAATGCTTATTACCGTTAATGATGATCAGGTACAATGAGAAAAGTAGGAACATATAGCAAACAGAGATAGGCTTTCAACTAGGTACTGCAGTCTTTATTTTATCCTTTTAAATTCCACAATATGTATTTTTAATTTCTGCGGAGGTGTCGCGGCAAGTATAACTGGGCAAAGAAGAGTTTCATGAAATTCAAACGTTATTTTTTACTACACTACACATCTAATGAACATATGGTGGTCAATATAGTAGTAATATATATTTATATATATATTCTGAGCCCAAGCAAGTACCTTTAATATTAAAGATGTTTCAATTATCGCCGATACAAAAAGGGAAATTATAAACATGTAACATACAATAAGCACTAGACACTTTTTAAAACATCACAAAAGTTTCTTTTCAGCCATTTCATATACGTTTTTTTTTTACCACGAGTGATAAATGAAAAAAAAAAAAATCGAAAGAAAAAAAAAGCGCACTATGTCCATTCCTTATAAGTCAGTTACAATCATTTACTTTAATAACAGCAATGGATCTAAAAACAGATATGGGATGTTTGCCACTGTTGACGCCGTCGTCAAAAGTCAAATCCATGGAGTTTGTCCAATGTGCAGGAAATAGTTCACAGTAACACACCACTCCGACCAATCAAATCGGGAGCAGATCTTTTAAAACTTTTTACAACCCCATCATCTTTCGGCAGAGATAATTTTGTCAAAAATCCGCCAGAAATTGATGACGATTTGTCCATTGCCATATTGGATGACGACAAAACTCCTCGTGGCACACTTCCAAACATTTGTTGTCTCCCCTTGTTTATCCCCCCACCCCTTCAATCGTTTTGCGGTGTGTGATGGCCGACGGTTAGTGTACATAGTAAATATGACCAGATGATTGGCTGGCTGTTTTAGTAGTTGGGCTAGTTACTGTGGAAACGGCCCACCCACTCAATTGTTTTCGGCCTGCTGTTCAGAATCATCATCCCCAGGGTTATCAGAGGTCCAAAGCTGAAAGAACAAGAGCAATAAGTGAAATCATTTATAAACACAATCTTTGTTAG
Source organism: Katharina tunicata (assembly GCA_032466195.1). Taxonomy (NCBI): domain Eukaryota; kingdom Metazoa; phylum Mollusca; class Polyplacophora; order Chitonida; family Mopaliidae; genus Katharina; species Katharina tunicata. Next base: position 2,146 of record JAVFBZ010173111.1, on the reverse strand, counting down.
GATTGATTGGTGTTTACGCCATTACTGTTATTTCACTTTGGGTAAAGGAAACCACACGAAGCGACCCCGACAACATAGAAGACAACACAAAACATTTACTGGACACCTCAACAAATCTGCTTCCTGTTGCCCCTAAGTTCAGAGAGCACCAGGGCACAGGAGGCTCACAACCAACCATCTGCATCTTTGTCAGAAAATTTTTGTTTAAGGAAGACAAGTTGAATTACAAAGAGCGAGAAAAGGATAAAGGTCACTTTCAATCATATCTCAACGATGAATTAGAGATTTTATAACCAAAGATTAGGTGGCACAACATAACCAAATTTGTTCTAGTCTTTCTGGCATCAACACTGGACACTTTCAAAGTCTAAAATTGCTTAAACTTGCCTGACAAAGTATTTATGTATTTTTTTCATTGGTGTTTAATGTCGCAATCAAGAATCATTTCACTTCTATGAGGACATTGCTTTGCCGGTTTTGGGTGAAAAATGTGATCTCTCCAGCCACCAGAAACTTCCATTATATATCGAAGTTCTACAGGGGGATGCTAACGTATTCCAGGTACATGTACAGTGAAGGGGAGTCAAACGATTTGTGGGCTACCGATTATTGGATGAAGAGAATAAAACCTTGATATAACTGGGAGCAAATAAAAACAAGAAAACAGTCAATTCTTAAAACAAAAAAGGCCTCCCTAAGGTCCGAGAGGACCAGGGCCAACAATCCAGAAGTTTATTTATGAGAGAGAATGTACATACTGTGAGGTTATCTCTAAGCAGCTGCATGATCAGCGTACTGTCCTTGTAAGAATCATCACTTAATTGGTCTAGTTCTGCGATTGCTTCATCAAATGCCTAAGAAAAACAGAGGAACAAAGTCAACATGTAAATCTATCTTATTTTTTGAGTACACTTTTATTTATAAGTATAATACATTTGTTTTATCTTCACGATAAACAGAGAAAAGCAACAACCAAAAAAGAGAAGATTTCGGACAAACGGTTTGTTTGTGGTTTAGCGTTGTGCTTCAAATTATTTCACTCATGACGGGCAACATCGCAATGGATGAATAAATCCATCCTCAACACCACTTTAAGCAGACAGCACAGAATTGATTGATTGGGGTTTTGCATCATTCTTAAGGTTATTTCACTAATAGCCCTATAGATGAAGGAAACCGACACAAAGATACCACAGCACTTTTAAAAGGCAAAAATAGGACACCACAACAAAGTGGTTTCCTGGTGCACCTTAGGTCAAAAAGCACCATGGCAAACAAAGGAGGCTCTCGTCTGAACGTCATCTTGGACATACTAACAATTGGTGAAATTGACAGGCACGAACAGTTAAATGCCACAAGCCCATAAAATGCTAAAACGATAACACCAATGAGTGAAATATCAGCCAAATAGAGACCAGGATTTTCTTCACGCTTCAATGGTGGTCCAAGAAATGCGGACAAGAGAGGGTGTCCTAACCTTTTCATAAGGGACACACGTTCAATGCTTAACAATCTTGCAACTTCTTTATATATCATCTCTGAAGTCAAAAGGGCAGTTCTAATACAAAACACTAACATGCAATGATTTGTTTAATTGGTGTTACGTACTCAAGACTATTTCACCTATATGACGACTTCAATTAATTATTAATTAACGCTCAACCACGGAGCTGCCTTCATTAACATGCAATGAAGAAGATGGACTAGATATATAGCGGTGATATTAGAAATGTTCAATGTTTGGTCATGGTCCCATGTTCATTTATTTATTGGTGGTTTATAAGGTCTCACTCATAGTATTTCACACCTATAATAGGACTGGAGTTGCCAGTGTATGGTGGAAAACCGAGAAGGAACCTCATAAAAACCACCCCACAAAACCTTAGGGGGAATCAAACCTATTCCGGTTTCAGTGATTCCATCGAGGGGACGCAGTAGTCCAATACAAAACCACTATGATTTAGTTTAAAATAACCATTGTGTCAGTAGATCCAACATTATCTCAATGGTTGATTGGTGTTTAATGCCATGCTCAAGGGCATTTCACTTATGGCAATATGAGAACGGTGTATTCTGACGTTACCAAGTGACAGTTACACAACAACAAAATGTCACTTGTGTTTGCTCTGCCAGAAAGACAATATTC
>JAVFBZ010173100.1:0-16200 GCA_032466195.1 Katharina tunicata | reverse complement strand
CAATGAAAGCAGGGAAAGTGTACTGAGAAATGTACAACCTTTATGAGCCTTTGACGACAGAAACGGTGAATGAAAGCAGGGAAGGTGTACTGAGAAATGTACAACCGTTATGAGCCTATAGAGACAGAAACGGTCAATGAAAGCAGGTAAGGTGTACTGAGAAATGTACAACCTTTATGAGCCTTTGGAGACAGAAACGGTCAATGAAAGCAGGGAAGGTGTACTGAGAAATGTACAACCTTTATGAGCCTTTGGTGACAGAAACGGTATATGAAAGCAGGGAAATTGTACTGAGAAATGTACAACCTTTATGAGCCTTTGATGACAGAAACGGTGAATGAAAGCAGGGAAGGTGTACTGAGAAATGTACAACCGTTATGAGCCTTTAGAGACAGAAACGGTCAATGAAAGCAGGTAAGGTGTACTGAGAAATGTACAACCTTTATGAGCCTTTAGAGATAAAAGGGTCAATGAAAGCAGGGAAGGTGTACTGAGAAATGTACAACCTTTATGAGCCTTTAGAGACAAAAGGGTCAATGAAAGCAGGGGAGGTGTACTGAGAAATGTACAACCTTTATGAGCCTTTGGAGACAAAACATTCAATGAAAGCAGGCAAGGTGTACTGAGCAATGTACAACCTTTATGAGCCTTTGGAGACAAAACTGCCAATGAAAGCAGGGAAGGTGTAGTGAGAAATGTTCAAACGGTCTATAAAATACATGAAGGTTCTTGAAGAAATTACAACCATTGGGACCCTCTGTGGATACGAGCACTCCAGGAAATCAGTGTAGTCTTTTGAGGAATATTCTGTATAAATGTCTCTTAAGGAATTCACAACCTTGTAACCGACGACCAATGAAAACAGTGTAGGTTCTGTTGGCGAATCCAAGACTATGGAAAGCATACAGAGGCCCTAGTGATCAACAAAACAGTGTGGGTGATCCTTGAGTAATCTACAAACTGGGAGACAGTCGATAAATGCAATCAGTTCATCTGTTTGTTGACCACTCAGTGAAAGTAATGCATCTCTCGGAGAATCTGCATTCTTGGGGAGCCCAAAACCGCACAAACGCGAAATGGTTTAGGTGATGGAAAGTTAAAGCAATCGACGCACACCATGTGAAAGACTATACTTTCTCTTACCAACACAATTTTTTCTGATTTTTTTCCACGCGAAATTACCTCGCATGGCAGTACAGAATATACATGGTTGTCTGATCTGCAGCAAGTGCAAAATGGGCGCCATGTTTTAGAGCCAATCAGAATGCTTAGAGCGGTCAGCTGACTACATTCCGGTGACGTCAAAGGGATATGGCTGACAGGTGATTACACAGATCATATATGCGAGGAAAGAAGTGAGCTAAGTTTTGTGCGATTTTGTCGGATTTAATCGTCTGTTGTCTTGTTACTTTGAATCCTCCGATTGCTTTATATCCAAGGAATGCCTTGGGGTATACATAATTCAAAATACAGCATACATCTAGGCGGTTGACACCTCTGCAGGATCCCTTTCCAGTTCTCCAGTTGTGTTTTGATAATTTCATTTCATATACAACGGCTTCATATATCAATGTGTTTTTTTGCGTTTTAAATGTATCTAGGTTAACCAGGTTTATGCCAATTATTGTAGTGTATTATTGAATACAATTTTAGTCAACATAAAGAGTTAAATTCCGTTTTATTTAACATGTACGAAAGGGATAACCCTATTGTGAGTTAGAAGACCAATGAATACGGTACATCAGGCAATTCACACAACTTGAAACTATATTAATGTCCTTGAACGAACTGGCAAAGAATTAGCATATGGCCTGTCTTTAAAAGGCTAGAACTGTATTATCCGTTCTGTCTTATTAAATAGGAGAATATAACAAATATTGTGATTTTTTTATTTTAAGCGTGCTATAATAAGATTTACAGGCAGTGTTTTCACCTTGACAAATATATTTTAAAAAATGCTCACAATCTGACTGTAAATTTGCTAGTGGTTGATTTTTCACGACGGCATAGACATTCCATTTCCCGGATTTTCACAGCTCTGACTGGAGAGCCATATCCCAATGACTTCATGGAAAGGCCACTATGGCTGCTCTGTCAACCTGAATAGTTGGTTGTAAATAACATTTTCCCCACCGCTGCATCGCATCCTACACAAGGCTGGTCTATTGCAATGAAAACCTAAATAGCAGCTGTTTTTGTTTGTCCACAGTTAAATGTTTAGCTGCCCATTCCTTTAATGCGTTTCAAGAGGAATCATCGAAATCGGATGTTCAATGCCACTGACTCGAGACATAAAAAGCTCCATCTCCAAGAAGCACAAACCATGACACAATTATAAGAGTGCATGGCGAAACAAAACAAATTACGTTCATATTGCTCAGTAAAGGATGTTACACTCTAGCCATTTATAAGCAATATTAAATTTAATTCTAGATCAGTTGACGTCAAGACATGATGAAGACCTTTCTCTAATACAGCTTTTAGTGATTTGGATTTGGTTGCTTAAAGCAGTATTAGCTGCTAATGACATATTAAATCACTAATAGCGGCTATAGAGATAGGCCTTCAACCTGGCGTGACGTCATCTGATCTGGAATAAAATTTAACACCACTTTGAGCAACTGGCCCAAGGTATGAGCGGGCTTATACTGCCGGTACTTTAAGCAACCGGCTCTTAAGCCTGTTTTCCACTAGGCGAATTTATTCGCGCGAAGCGAAACTTTTCGAACTTAGAATGCGCTGTCCAATTTTCTGTCACGTGAACATGTTCGCCGGTCGTTCCCTGCGGAGAAAACGTAAGTTTGAACTGTTAACTTTTTTGAGGCGAAAATTGCCGCAAACCAATTAGATGTCAAGAAATAAGTCACATGGCATAACAACACTTGCTTTGGCAAAATGGCTACCATTTTACATGAATCTGTTACAGCACTGGATGGAAAATACAGTTGCATGAATTTTACTAACCTTGTAAATTTAGCAAAAATAAGTCAGCAACAATCACCATTACAATCTATACTAGTAAAAATCTCACATTAACAGCAGCCATTGTTAAAGGTCCCCGCCAATACATGTGACAATGTGCAAACTCGCTGCAGTTAATGTTGAAGCGGAAAATATAGATTCGCACGAATAAATTCGCCTAGTGGAAAACAGGCTTTAGCTTCCCATTCTAATTAAAAACTTACGTTAAATCATGGGAACTCACAGACTGAAGTAACACAGGAAAGCAGCTCTGTTCAGCGATAGTGTTTATTTACAAGCGTAATACATAGGATTTAGAATCCAATAAAGCAGAATTATTTTCAGGACATATACACTTTTAAATAACTTTAAACACAGAATCAGAAACTCGCTGACTTGTATAGTTCTTTTAATAACACCAAACAGTTTTTGTGTCCTCATATTTTCGTATCATCCAAAATCATCAACCTTCTCGAATAAAACAATTTCTCATGGTTTATACACTAACGTGTTTATCACTCACTAGTCTTTCTGACACCATAGTATATTAAACGATTTATCAGGTGCATTTTCTCTGTACAATTTCCTTACAATACAATCTTAAAACTGTTTGTCAAGACAAAGATCTAAATTATGTTTTTGGGATGTCGATTTGATTTATTGTTTGGTGTTAAACGCCACATTCAGCGTTATTTTCCTAGCATGTCGAACTGAAGTGAACTGAACACACATGGCGTGATGGTTCAAGTCCAGCAGAACTTCATATAAGACTTTAAAACACTATTTTTCTTCCGTTGCTTAGTTTTATTTAAGTTTTATCAGTGCGACAGCAGGCTAACCCAATGCGGAAGTATCCCACTCTCGAAATTAGCAACAACGAATCAAATAAAGCACAGATCGATAACAATATCAGAATACGTAAGCTGTTTAGTGTCCCTTGGCTCCGATAATACGGAGAGCTCATATCTATCCTACATCACATCAGAAAGTTTGCTGGGCTGGTTTTGTACGTGGTACTTAAGATAATTTCGCTCATATGAGGGCGATTAAACCAAATGGGTCTAGGAAACCAATATAATGAATTTATAAACTACAAAACAATAGCAGCAGTCATACAAGTTTGTACGGAGAACTAATTTCTTACAGATCAATGTTTCATGAACGGACAAAACAACTTCATTTTTTGAAGGTTTAAGGCCCGGTTTTCCAATTTGAATTTGGTTCACATTTTCTAAATGTATTGGCAATATGTATCCACACGAAGCTGATTGGGTTCTTTTACTTTTAGCCAATGAATCTATCTAACAGTCTCCGTTCTAAATAAAAAATAAATATACTTGTACGATTTCTCCTCTGTACAGATTATTACAGGATTATAATAAGATTTAAATATACATTAACTAGTACCTTCAACCCTCAAAAGTACAAATTTGATACATACTCCTGTGTGAATATAAGATTCATGTACAAATAACAAAAAAGATATTGATGAATTATTTATGACAGCTGAAGAAACTTTCATTTAAAAGAAATAATGAAATTTATCTAGCTCTATATCGCCGCAACGGATGTATCACTTGCACGAAGGTGATCTATATTTCTGACAGGCCTGCTATTTCATTGGTTGTGGTTTAATTACGTAAGTGTGACTGCATGCCAGCACACACCTTGACAGATACCAACTTGTATATCACTGGAATAAGAAAATGACAACACAGGATGTAACATGATGCCATAACTCAACATCCTTGGGTTTCTCCGTTCAAACAAGCACCAGGTAACAGGTAGCTTTCACCTACCATGCGCTTGTGAAATGCTGAAATATTTGTTAAATAAATGAAATTTATGAATGAATAATTATACACGATAATTTTGAAGATACCCCAGATATTATTATTATTATCATAGAAATGCTATAATTTTTCATGCGGTTTAACATGAAGTGCCATGATTAACAAAAACACAAAATGTAATACAAAAAATTAAATAATGTATATACTAAATACATATATAAGTATTTTACAAGAGATATAATAATTATTTTACAAGAGATATCAAGTAAAAATTTACACAATTTACATATCATTTTTTTATATCTTTCAAAATAAAAGGATATATTCACTTCACACTGTTAGTTCTCAAGATTTCTGCAGACAGACAAGCAAAATAAAATATTACAGTATAGCAAGAAGTAAACCTAAGGTCCACAGGGGGGATCGAACCTACATATATTCCGCGTACAGTAAAGGGGGTTCTGTAGTCCAACGCTTAACCACGGAGCCACGGTGCAACCCCCCACCTGTCAATGGAGCTAAGAGGATGTGTAATCCAAGTAATGCCTGTTGAAAGTTCTCGTTTATCAGTTTGTTTCTTTGTTTGATTGGGGTTTTACTCTCCACTTATTTATTTCACTAACAATACGACATGCAGGCCCCAATGGTGAAGGAAAACACAGTAAACAACGCTGGCAACAGAGATTAAACATTTACAGAACATTTGCAAATCAGTACACCACGAAACATGAACTTCCCCTTACCAAAGAGAGCACAGGAGGTTCCCAACCAACAACCTGTTCACTTATAGATACAAGCAAAACCATATATCTTCTCTTCGACTGTTCAATTGGGGTTAAACACTGGCTCAAAATGAATCGAGAAGCTACAAAACAGAGCTTTTGCACCTGTGTATGCGTTATGCAGTCCAGTTAGATAATTTATTGATTGATTGATTGATTGGTGTTTAACGCCGTGCTCAAGAGTATTTCACATTTATGACGACAGTGTATTCCAACATTACAAAGTGACAGTAACACAACCACAAAAATGTTAAGTCACGTGTAAGCTCTGTTGGAAAGATAATGTTCTTCCAGTACTAAGACAGACAGAAAGAATATAGGCTTCAAACATTCTGCCCTTAGCCAGGGGGCCAGTCAGATAATAAACATAACCTCAACATAATTCTACTAGATGACAAAATATTCTACAGAAAGACCCAAAAAGTAATCAAGTTAAGCAGAGGTCCGATGCCAACTTATTTTTAACATTCAACTAATACTTCAGAGTAGTTTTGCTTCTTTCAGAGGGATTTGGACCCTTGTAATGTTAGAAACAATCTTGTCTGGTTCCTTGAGTTCAAAAATCTAACAAAATTGTTAAATATTATTATTATACAAAATCCTTTTCTATATGTTTTTTTCTTTCCAGGAAACTGGAATCTGATTTTGAAAATAAGTTATTTTGTTCTTTGTTTCTAAAATGAAATTCATAAATTGTCTTGTAAGGACATATACTTAGAAAACTTATTCAAATCCCAACAGATACTATAAGCAGCATTATTAAACTTCTGCATATTATTTGACAATTAACAGAAATATTTAGTTAAAATGAATATTTTGTTGAAAAAAATGAATGTTATTGAGTTTGTCACTTATTTTATTACACAATATATATGTATGTCAGATGTTTGTATTTCTTGGGAACTTACAAACCATCGGGACGTATAAAGAATTTATTCAGTGAAATAAGTCCTTATTTAATCAAGATGTTGCTGCTCCGTTATTTGTTTCAGAAACTTGAGGGGTCAGTACGGGTATCGACTGATTAGCGTCCTCCGCTGACGTTGCCGATGGAGGCATCTTTACATCTTTTAACGGCACAGCTGATTCCTGTGAAACTGGACTTGCTGCAGCGCCGGATGAATTATGTGCACTGTTAACAGTAACTCCTGTATTATTCTGAGAAAAGTTTGGTAGAGGAGTTGGTGTGGGCAACTGAAAAGGCAGGTTTGGTATCTGTATATTTGATGGCATCGGCAGAGGTCCTGGCAAACCATCAACTGCAACAGAAATAAAAACAGGTCATTTAAAAAACAAATTATTTTTATTTATTTGATTGCCGTTAAATGCCAAATTCAAGTAAATTTCTCTTAAATGACGCTGATGCATAGCTAATTTTGAAGGTAAACCAAGAAAAAACAAAAAAACGAAATAAAAAACACACCAGTTTCTTTGCAGCAACCATCAACATTCTCAATATATTTGTATTAGTCTGAAATAGGTACATCATTTTCTTAAGCGGCGTTTCCATTTGCACGGACACGGAAAAAATCGCGCTTACTGTTATTATAGAGAGTGTTTCCATTTGTGCGGCTAAGCATACAGCAATCTTCCACCGGAGCATGTAGCGATCTATACATTTTCCGTATGCGGAACTGTATGTCTCCAATGCATTTTCATTCTCTGCGTACGGAAAATCGGATGAATGGACACAAAACAAAATTATCCGCATCCGTACGCTTTTCCGCATCCGCATCCTTATCCGTACAAATGGAAACGTAGCTTTAATCCAGTACTTAATCAAATACTATTGTCATACTTAATATATTTAGCGCCATTTCAGATGCACTAATAAGGCCTATAAGTCACGTCATGTGATGAAACAGATTTTCAAAAGATTCATTCCACTTCCAGGTACATGTTTTTTTTTAGTTTTTTGTTTTAGTTGCTACCGCACACGGGAAGTTAAAGAGATGACAATTGTTTGCCCGGTCCTATAGCTACACCAAATGCAAAAGAAATGCCATTTCCAAAGACCATTAAAATTGAAAACAGAACACCAGAGTTTCAAGGATGTACCCAGGATGTCAAGTAGAAGATTACAAGACTTACACGGCTTATACACAGGTCTTTGATGCCATGAATAAACTGCTAACGGTCCTGTTTTCCAAGGTGTGATGTGGTTTACTGAATTGTATATTTTTGTTCAAATTTAGGGAAATATCATTTCAAACCCATGTATCGTCAATCAAGTTGGGGATATCAGACATGCCTTGATTGTTTGTTTGATTGGGGTTTTACGCCGTACTTAAGGTTATTTCTCTTATATGATGGCGTGCCAGCCAAATCGGTGATGGAAACCAATATGTCAGACAGGACAAAACATTTAATAACATTAACAAAACAGAGTACCACAACAAATCAGCATCCTGTGCCCTTCGCTCAGAACTTCAAAGGGATAAAAAAAGGACAACGATCAATCGCGTTACTTTCATTTGTTAAGAAAAAAAGAAAAAAAAGAAACTGGAAATGTATGCTAGGCACATAGTTCCAAAATTCTATCGAAACAGTAAGATGCATACACTGTTATTTGTAGTAGTAATGAATTAAGGGGATTCCCCAAATCAGCATTTTTTTTACGTCAACCAACCCAAACATTGTAAACAAGGGTTATCCCCTGAAGTCGTTACCACAAAACGCACCATGTAAATTAAACTTTATTGGCCACATTGCGTCCGGTTTTCCTTTTATTTTCACCATATCATGTTTCCACAACTTACAATAATTCATTTATCATTTAATAAATGGGGGCCTTTTTTTTCAATAAGAAATCATGTGAATGAATTCCTGACACAGACAAAATGCTGTGATACTTCTGCTCTGAGCCATACTGAGTTGATTGCTTGAGGTTTTCCTAAGATGAGTGGGGTAGCTAACGGAAAAAAAACAATTACCATAGTACCAGTTTTACCGCATAAGCCAATAATCAAATTCTTACCAAACGCTGGCATCGTTGTTCCCATTGTTGAAATTGGTGGCAGAGTCATTGGAGGCAGCCCAGCTATTGAGATAGGCGCCGTCAAGGGAGGTAATCCTGCCAGTCCAGGGAAATTGGGTAATGTAGAGGGTGGTGGTAAACCTGGAACAAATAGAAATAGGTTTCATTTATTGTTTAGTCATTAAATTTATATAATTTGTTTTCTTCCTTAAAATAGCATCCTTAAAACGTATTATACATTTTAAGCTGTCGAGAATAAGCTGTCATTTAAGATTCAAAATTTTCGTTAAACTTTTTATGAACCTTCTCCCTACTAGCCAGGTGCACTTGAAATCCTGTATGGTCAGCTTACTGACATAACTTTCGATTATTTAGCATGACCCTGCCCATGATAGGGTTTATAGACCTAAGAGATTGGTTGATTGATTGGTGCTCAACGCCGTGCTCAAGAGTATTTCACTAATATCACAGCGATGTAATCAAACAGCTGACAGCGACTATTTCATAACCATAAAATGTGAAGTCACGTTTGTGTTATCGCTGTTGGAAAGATACTGTTCCTCATGTACTTAGGACAGCATGAATATCATCTGGAAACATACTGCCCTTAGCCAGAGGGCTTCTACCTAAGAGATGGGTAAAGCTGACCGTTCTGACATTTTTCTTTTGAATGTTGACCAAACATCCTTTCCTTGGATTATTAAAACTGCACAAAATTTGTTTATGGTAAAATAACTATGGTAAAAATTCATCAGTTAATTTCCGTCATATTCTTGTAGGATTCTTTGTTTCCCATTGAAAGCCACTGAAACTAAACTACTGTAAGTAAAATGTTTGGTGGAGATTTCATGCTTCATTTGTTGTAGGGATCATGTCACTGAAGTTTGTTTGTTTGATTGGTGTTTAATGTTGTACTCAAGAGTATTTCACTTATATGACGACTTACATATCTTAATAATTTGCACTGCCAGTGTATGGTGGAAACCCAGGTGTCACTGAAGTAAATATTGAGATGTTGATCAGATAAATAACTTTATTCTGTACATTTGTACAGTTTCTGTTTTGCTATGATCACATCTTTTAATTTTTATCTACAAGAAATACATATATAAAACATGGCGCAGTCTACCATACATTTTACTTAATACAGTAGTTCAATTGAAGTGGCTTTCAATGGAAAACAAAGAATCCTAAAAAAAAACATAATAGATTTTTTTTTAACAACTCGGTATGGTCAGTCAGATGTCTATGGCTTTGTTGTTTTGTTTACTTCCCATTTAACGTTGTACTATTTCACTTATATGACAATTTCACGCTGCCGGTGAATAATTGAAAACTGGTAAAAATCTTGTAACCACCCACCCTTCCAGGATCTACGCAGCCACAGGAATCTTCCCTTACATACCTAAGGTCCAAGGAGTCTCATTAGTCCAACACTCAACCAACTGAGCCATGACCCCTGATTTAATTGAACTAAAGCAGTAGTAGTAGAACATTAAATTTTTTAAAAAGACCTTGAACAGTGACGGCTCCACCTGGTGTTGAGTTCAAAGGGGGGATAACTGGTATTGTTGGGGATCCTGTTGAACATAAAACAAATTGTTATATCTGCACCGAGGCTGTTTTAATATAACAAAACGCCAATACACAAAATTTTTGTACTTACTTGTACTTACTTAGACTATAAATAGCTGTTATTTGCTGTCACAATTACCATTGTTGATGCAGACTGTGTGTGTTACATAGGCAAGACTGCTTGAAATATATTTAAATTATGATAAACTATTTTTAAAAAAATTCCCAATACTTATACCTGTATAAATTTAGCATAATTGCTATGCACACACAGGACAAGCCTTTGAAAACCCACCATAGAAATAACTTACCTGTATTAATAGAAGGATTGAGAGAGATATTTCCTATGCCTTGAGCTAATGTTTGAGGGTAGTTACTTAGGGGCACCTGTGGACAGTAAATTGATTGATTTATATGATTGGTGTTTAACGTCATAATCAAGGGCATTTCACTTAAATGATGAATTTGCATTGCCAGTGTTCTGTGGAAAACTGAGGAGAAACTTCTTAAAAACCACTCTGTGACTCGGCAGCCACTGGAAAACTTCCCTTATATAGCTTAGGTCAACAGTAAATTGATTGATTTATTAGTGTTTAACGCCACATTCAGCGTTTTTTCAACTGCACTGTGGCGTTAACTACAGTAAATTGAAATTGATATCTGGGTAATACCGTTATGCATGTGTAAAGCACAACTTACTAAAATGACACTGTTTGTTTGATTGGGCTTTTACACTGTACTCAAGGTTATTCGCTCATATGATGGCGTGAAAGCCCAATCGGTGAAGGAAACCACCTTAAACGATACTGGCAACATGCAAGACAGGACAAAACATTTACATAACGTAAACAAAACAGGACACCACAACAAATCGGCATCCTGTGCCCCTTAGCTCCAAAGCACAGGAGGCTCCCACCCAACCACCCGCTAAATGACACTGAACACGACACATAAAATTTCTGCAAAGTTTATTTTTCAAAGCTCTGGCCTAGACAAGGTATTAGCAATATGGCCTATAGTGGCCTTAGCATTGACCCAATTAGGTATTCGTCTTGACAACCACCTAGACATAAGGAACATTCGGCAAAGCATAAGAAACTCAAGGACAATAACAGGACGTCACAACAAATTGGTTTCCTGAGGGTCAGGGTACAGAAAGCTTGCATCAATTACACATGGAAGTTTCATTGCTTGTTTGATGGGGGTTTTACGCTGTACTCAAGGTTATTTCACTTATAGGACAGCTTGCCAACTCAATCTTAAACAATGCTGGCAACATGCCAGACAGGACAAAACATTTACATAACATTAACAAAACAGGACAGCACAACAAATCGGTATCTTGTGCCCCTTAACTCAGAGAGCACCAAGGCACTAGAGGCTCCCACCCAACCAAGTTTGTTTTGGTCTACAATATCAACAATTGTTCATACATAATTGTACTTACATCTGAGAATCCATCGACTGGATTGTTAACGTTGTTTGGGACATGTGTTGATGATGCCCCAGGTGTTAGCCCAGGTAGTGATGATGGAAACTGACGTTTAGGAATACGATGTAAATAACCATAGCCAATTCCACAACCCATGCTAAAAAGACAAACATGTGAAACAGTTAATGAACAAATAACATCATTAAGTGAATCAGTTCCAATTTTTAAATTCTTACATCTGCCTGATCCGAGATCAACATTGAGCAGCAGAACATTCCAGGAAGCCCACAGAATTGACCTTTAAAAGATGGCTGAATTGATTGATTGGTGTATAACTCAAGGGTATTTCACTTATATGACGGCTATTCCAACAGAAGAAGACGACTCTAACACAACCCAATAATGTAAAGTCAATTAAGTGTTATTGCTGTTGGAAAGATGTTCCTCCAGTGCTAAGTATGACAGTATGAATATAATGTGGAAACACACTGCCCTTAGTCAGAGGTCTTAAAGATGGCTGAAACTCCTTCAGATTAGACATGACTGATAGATTGGTGTATAACTGTTCTTTGCAGGGTCAATATGACAGCAAGAATGTAAGCTTGATATATACTGCCAATGGGATTAGGGGCTGAGGTTATAAGAAACTTGTCAGGGTCTGTGCTCAAATTCCTTAGATGGTACTCCCCTGAGTTGTGCTCCAAATTTGTGGTTATAAAATGTGTTGAGCACACACTCAGCCGAGTACAAAATCAGCAGAGATTCCAACCGCTTGAGCACACTGTTATGGAGCTCTTCAGTGTATGAGGTAGAAACACGAAAACAATTTTGCATGTCATGGAAAACAAGTTTGGTTCAAAACAAAGGACTGATTATGAAAATCAAAGCTAAAAGGGTATGTAATAATGCATTTAAACCAATCAAAAGCCTATTACAACAACATTTTCTTGTTTAGTACGGTGTTGAGTAGGTACACAACTTTTTGTTGTAACCTTCAATTTTGTTCTGAAGTCAACTCAGTTAGCACGGAATCAGCAATTGAGTAGACTCAAGGATTTTCATAACCTCGGCCCCTGGACTAGATCAGGCGGTCACTAGGGCAATCACACGGAAAATAGTGAAATACTCTCTGCAACTGGAGTGTACTAGTTCCCAATGAGATACTTTGCTTGGTGTTTCTTGATTATATATTCTGATCGTGTCCCATTTATCCCATCTTCGCTAGCCAAGAGTTTTATTCAGAGGTACACTACATTACAACCCTTGGTGGATCAAGTGTATGAAACATGAATATAAAGCCACGAGACTGATTGGCTGCCTCAGAACTTGTAGGCACCAATCAGACTAAACATTACAGGAATACTGCACTATAGTCTCAAAGGGGGCGATTGTCAATTATGAAAATTGCAGGACTGTCTTGTGATGCTTGTTTCAAAAAGGCGTTACAGTAAATGTTTCCAGAGCATTACGGATCTGTGTTCGTAGTCTGTCATTTTTCAAAAACTGAATATCTCGCAAATATTACGTGATTTTATCGTATAAAAAGAGATAACTCGAATCTAGATCACGTCATTCAACGGAGTGCGCCACTGTACATTCCCTTTACATATGAACGATCTGCCGAAGGGTAGTAATGTAGATAGAGTAGCTCAGAATACAACCCTTGGTAAGCGAAGATGTATCTACCATATAGACGAGCCCTTGTCACCTCTTACCTGCCCTCTCCACCCCAGGCCCCGTTAGGCGTGATGGTCACTTCTCTACAGGAATCTGTGTCACAGTTATACACATACAGCTTCAACGGTTTACCCTCGTGTGATTCTATTAAAGTGAACAAGTCCTCAGACTGGAAAAGACAAAACAATTACCATCAATCAGAACAATAATACGAAGTTTCAAATGTCTAAAATATTTTCTCAGACATTTATGAATGTTTGTCCAACAGGTTGATTGGTGTTTAAATCTGTGCTCAATGGTATTTCACTTGATGTTGAAGAGAAAATGTTCCTCCAGTGCTAAGGGTGACAGCATGACTATGAAAAGGAAACATATTGTCCTTAGCCAGAGGGCCAATTTATCACAATGTTGGTATTGTTTGTTTGATTAAATACTCTATTTCCCAAATATTTTACTCATATGACAGCGTGCTAACCAAATGGGTGAAGGTAACCCCCTTGAAGGATGCTGGCAACTCAGAAGTTTAATATCGGACTCCAATGTTATTCATTGCTAGTGTTTGGTGCCAAAACTGGAGAAGAATAAAAAAATTTCAAAAAAACCCATGTGATCTCCACACTGGTAGGAAGCTCACCTCGTGTAAAACAGAGTCTGCTCCTATGATATAATCAGTGTTGGCCCTAAGTCCAGCCAGATCTGCAGGAGAGTTAGGGTTTACATCCTATAGAAACAGAGAAAATTTAGAGAGGTTGATTGATTCGCGTTTAATGCCTTACAGGAAATTGAAAGAGAGCCTCTTGCGTTATTCATCCCCTTATTTTATTCAAAGGCTCTCTTATTAAAATACCAACAAAAACATAAATATAGTTTTAAAATAGTCGACACTGTTTCTGTTTATTTAGCAGTTAAAAGACAAAAAAGGTTAGCAAATTCAATAATTGAGGTTATGCAAAACATATTTGGTTGCTCCTTTGATACTTACCCCAAAAAAATAAATTCAACTTTAATTTCTTAATCTTAGAGAAAAAAACAAAACCAGTATCTAATTGAGGGGACACCATCCTCCAGATAACAGAGTTATCTCCCTTTTAACATAAATCAAAACAGAACACCTACCAAAACATGCCACACATTTTCATTAGCACCCTCAAAAGAACAAAACCTGAAACAAAAAAATATCATTGTATATTAAAGTGTAGAGTAGTCATCATTTAAATTCATAAATTACTTGACATCATTTTCATTTTTTTGTTTCTGTGTGTTTCACTTATATGCATACATAATCAGTTTCCTATCGCTCAACCTCCCACATCATTGAAAGGTGAATAGCATTCATTAATCTGGGATCATGTTATAAACACACAAATTTATAAGTTTCTGCTCATTTAACAAAACAACCTTCTTTTCAGAAATCAATTTTGCTATTTGGCTGGCTCTGATGGTAACCAGCAAAAAAACCCAGTTAAATTACCTCCATGACAATGACATAGACACAACGTGCATCAGACCCATCATGCTATAAGAGGGCAAAGGGAGAACTTGTTATATCCATATGGGTTTTTACATATTTGGCTTGACCCTGAGGGCAGCCAGCCAAAACAAAAAAGTACAGTAGGCCGTACAATATTTCTTGTCAGTCACGCGCAAATTCTTCACTCTTTTTATCCCAATAACTCTTGTCTGTGCAACTGTAGTTTAGGTTTATTCATTGATTAGCGTTTAAAGCCACATTCAGTCACAACTCTGGTTTAGAATTTACCTAAACACACTTCCCAAAAGAGTCTGTCTTACCAATGACTCCATATATCTTACTGCTGTACCCGATTGTTAAACAGCTATTAGGAAGCGTGCATGACTTACATCCAACAAAATTACCATGATGTCCGTCAAGTGAAGGCGTCATCATGACATTTAAGTCTAACAAAATCTATGTTATCTTTGTATTAAAGACGGGCATCAGAACTTACCTAATGCTGACTCCCAACAGCCCCTGTCCGCCCCAGGCCTGACTGGGTGTTATCGACACATCTCTCACTCCCTGTGTCTTACTGCTATACACTGTCATAGGCACCGGTTTCTCTAAATTACTCTTCAGCTGTTCTTTCAAGTTATCATTGTCTTGGTTCTAAGAAAAGAAACAAAAATATGGAATATCAATGAAAAGAAAACAATTCAACTTCCTGAATCTGAGCTATTGATTCTTAAATAGATTGGTTTCTAACGCCGTACTTAAGGCTATGTCACTTGTGTTATAATAGGACTGGGAATTGCAGTGAATAAACTAAATTACTATCAATTGATTGGTTGGGGTTTTACGCTATACTTAAGGTTATTTCACTAAAAAGAGCGGCGTGCCACCCAATGGGGAAGGAAACTACCCTTAGAGACGCCGGCAAGAAGATGACACAATACATTTTCAGGACAAAAAAACAGGACAACAGACGCCCCTTAGTTCAGAGAGCATCAGGGCACAGGAGGCTCCCACTGGACCACCTGGAATAAACTTTTGATGTTCAAAGGGTACCTCACCATAACCATGATGTACAGCTAATGATTGGTTGTGTTTACTTTGACTGGTGATTAACACCTTACTTAACTGCATTTTACTTTAATACAAGAAATAGGGTACTTTATGCACATTTTTATTTCACACATTTTAAGCACTAGTTTAATTTTGGATTAATGTGAAAGTCATTTGCATTTAAAATAAGTTTTATATTTCTTTTCTTAATTGCTACTATATATATATCTCTCTACATTGATACAAAAATATATATATAACTGTGATTATGAGCGCTTAATGAGTTAACACAGTGATGACCACGGCTCGAAAAAATGCAAACTTGATCGGGAACTGCTGTCGGCATTGCTAAAAGTGATCGCCAGCCACGGACGAAAAACGCGAGACAGCCACTGTTTTTGCTTCACTTGATAAAACAGCAATTATATATATAGAAGTAACCGATTATATTTTGTTACATATCATACTTTATTTCATTAATT
>JAVFBZ010173089.1:5003-16203 GCA_032466195.1 Katharina tunicata | reverse complement strand
TATTTATCTCATTATACCAATTAATAACCGATTTGTCACTATTCTTTTTTAACTTCACCCATTAAACTAATTATATTTTGTCAAACAGATGTTATTGAAAATGTTAATTAACTAGCGCTTTAATTAGGTTAGGGTAAAATTTTTGCAGTACTACATCTGCTTTGAGGAGCTTAAGTAGATAGAAGTTAATAAATTAGGCTTGTTGGATAAAAACAAAGAACAACATGTATGGAGAAGTAATCTGAAAAAAAAATAAGAATATAAATTGTGTTAAATAGATTCTCATTTAGACTCGAAGTATGGACTTTAATACCATACCGGGAATTAGTCAGCTTTTACTACGTTATGAGGATAATCTCACTTTTTTGAAGCGGGAATTCTCGACAAAGCCTGCGTTATCCTACCGACTTAGAAGAGTCATTCATGACCTTAACTCTTGCCAGTAAAAAAATCTTTACAACAGCTGTAATATCACCAACGTTACAAGGGAATCGAGCCTAATCTAATGTATTACCTTCAGTTTAATGGCTTAACACATTGTTGATAGCCTAAAGAGCTATGGACATAATTATGCTGATATGGAGAATATACATAGTTTTTTCATTTCTTTCCGCTTTAAAAAAACTCAGTCATTAGTAAAATTATAAACCATTTCACGCTGTTACAACAACTGCTATTACATTTCTTGTAGGATTACACGTTTTCCACTGAAAGCAACTTAAACTATACTACTGTAAGTAAAATGTATATTGAATATTTTACGCTACATTTGTTTTAGTAATCGCGTCTCTGAAGTAAACGTATATTAAAATGTTGTAGATGAAACAAATAACTATATTCTGTACATTTCTACAGTTTCCGTTTTAATAGGGTTAAATTTTGAGTAACTTGGGGTTATTTTTATTCGCAATAAATACATTGACAAATCGTGACACAAACAGTCCACCATACATTTTACATACAGTATAGTTCAATTTAAATGGAAAACGAGAACTGCTACTGCCAATGTAATAGCAGTTTTGTTAACAACTTGGTAGGGTCTGTAATTTGTTTGTGTTTTGTTTTTTGTTTAATTACCCTATAAGGAGACAGTATTGTTAAACATTCTAAACATGGTTATAAAAGCCGAAATATAGAAAGTAAACATGCATTGTTTATCCTTTCTCGAAGTTGTGACTTTGGTCTATTAAGACAACATAAGCTGTCGATTCAGACACCCGATTAATTTAATACTTAAAGTCCTTCTTGTGGAATCTCTGTGCCGATAGTTACAATATTGACCACATAAGATAATGTGTCAAAGATTGCCCACATCTGATTATAGAAAATTAAAGGTTATTTACCTTGTTGATATTCTTCCACTCATAGGTCCGGTGTTCTTGCATGTGTTTTTCAGATTTTATTTTATATTTAGTTTTATAGACAGAAGTTCTGAAAACAGGCTGGCAAATAATCCACCCTCAAGAGATTAAAACCATCCTACATTGCAAAAGCAAGAAGCACTCAGACAGGCAAACAAATACATAGTGACTAGTTTAACTATAGTAATTAAAGAGCAACCTTTGCATGGTTGTCCCAATACAATAAACTGTGTAGTCTTTTTAAACATTATAGTACTTTACTATCGCGTTTTATGAATATGAGTCGATACACTTGTAGTTTGTCTAGTTCTGACAATAAGAAATGTATAGTAGCAGAGAGCAAGATTCACATTCTTTTAAATTAGAGACACAATCGAAAAAAAAGACATATACACGTATAGCCAAAATCTCACGCGAAAAGAAGTGTATCAAAAGTTTATCGATGGAACCCAGACATACGCCAGTGAGTTAAAAGGAATAAAACAAGTGGTATACAGAACAACATTTTAGAGTGGGTAGAATTGTTTGTCTCGATGATTTGGTTTATTGGACAAATCACCTTTATAATTGCTGCTGTTGTTAAATTAAGAGGCTTTGGTTCATACAATTATTTATCAGTGGATAGCATTAATCAATGAACTCAAGGAAGCAACACATACTTTTTATACATGCAAAAATCTACAGAAATAAATTTAAAAAAATATATAAAAAATCAAAGCAGAAAATGACTTCTTTGTGTTGTTTACGTATTACAAACTATCTAATGGGTGGCAAACAGGCGAGAGAAAATGGGTCATTATATGGTCGTTAGTCTAAATGCCAAGATGTCGTGTGAGTCGTCATAAAATTCACCGTGATTGGTGGAAATTATACAACCAACACAGATGTGTTAAATGAGACGAGTCGAAGTGTAACCTTCGCTCGTCAACGTTTTCCGTTTCTCCTCGTTCCAGTACTCACACAAGGCGGAAAGGATCCATGTCATCTGTGGTATGGATCCGACTAGCAGAAATGTTTAAAGAACTAAATGACGATCTGTGTTTCTTAAATCAAGCTATAGCAAGTATCTTTTTCAAGAGTTGCAAATGGTCGACAACCAAAGTTCTGTTGAAGTGGTAATACAGAAATCCAATTTCTTAAAAAGAAAACGTTTTCTGGACGAGATTATTTCGTACCATCTTCATGACATTGACATTGTAAAGAGAAATTATGTTTGCTTGTGGTTTTTTTGTGTACGTCTCAAAGACCATAATGAAATCATTAAAAGAATAATGGTTATTTTTTTTAAAATGAAATTAGCACAGGCTTATTTTTTTTATTTTATTAAGTTTCTTGTTATCGTCCGATTATCTGAGATGGCCCGGAAGAGGATTCTTTTATAAACTAGTTCAGTTGACGAATTACATACTCCGTATATTGATCACTTAAATATTTACAACATATAGATATCCTGGGCATTATAATGGAAGGGTTAAAATGTCCAAATTGTTTAACCTACAAAACATAACCTATACATAGTTTCATTTAAAACTCAATGGGTTCTAGCCCTTAGATGACGAAAACTGAATATTAACGATTTTGTTAAATACTGTGATGAGACAAGGAAAAACAGATTATATAACGTATGCAACAATTGGTATAGTTGGATCCTATTCCCTCAATGGTCTCAGTCTTCGAAACTGAGAACGGAGCCTAAACAACTCAGCCAATACTGCTTTGTCACTTTATAACATCCGACAATCAGCTTGGTTGTGACAGAGACAAGATATGTTATTAGTCACAACTATGGAAATAACCCAAATGCGGTAACAAATCGATAGCTGTCTTCAAGTGTTATCTGTTCTTCTGTTACTATACTTTTCTTGTGGGATTGATGTGTTTTTGGCGGTCATTATTTCTGTTTGTAATCTTGATTGATTCATTATTTGGTTATAAACGCCGTGCTCAAGCGTGTTTCACTCACACTTAGGCCTATATGACGACATTGTAAAAAGGGCATTACAGCATGAATATAAACTTAAAAGTTCATGCCCTAGGACAGAGTGCTTTTATTTGATCTGGACGACAACGAGAAACGACGTAGTACCAATTGTACTTAAGTTCGGGATTAAAGATCTCTCTCTAAAGCTACAGAGGTGTGACAATTTTGTCGAATTAACTTCTCAAAGTTGGGGAAAATTTCTGCAAGGTTTCAAAAGCACATAACAGCTGTCCAGCTGTACTTGCCTGGTTCACTTTTTGTTAGCGGTCTCGCAAGAATCAAGTTCGTTATTCCCCGCTAAGAACCTAAGTATTGGCGAGCCTTCCGCGGAGTATTCTCTAGTGCAGGTGTGGTTTTGATGCATTTAGCCACCACATATCGTAAACAGCCCACTGAGGCAGATCGTAAACAGTCCACTGGTGCAGAGAATCGAGCACAGGGATGAAGGAGTTCAAAGGGAAGTTTTTGTTACATGTATTGCATCAAACTAAATCGTTAGTAAAATACCAGTCACCGGTACTGAACGAACTGTAAACGGTCCCCGAATAACAGTGTGAATACATGTGGATATCAACTCTACCCACGACTGTTAAATCACTCTTGTATACACTTATTGCTACATGTTCGCACAGCTGCAGGGGCTAAATAAATCAAATCGATTTTTTCAACCAAAGAAACTATTACTCAGTTTGACTCCGTGACAAGGTTGACATTGCACTAAATAAACTGTAAAGAGAGTGTTTGTCTGTGAATTAATCTCCTTCCACAATTATATTTTGTATTATCTATTTACTTTGAGACAAATTGCAGATACATTGTTGATTCGGCAATTGAGCAAAATTATCATGGAATTAGTCAACTTTTAAGAGTGACCAATAAATAACCTAAATCAATGGCTGTGACTGTGTGAGAGATTTCACTGGTTTTAAACAGTGATCAATTAGCCCTAGATTGTATTTTTGAACAAATCAACCCGTGCCCTGTAATACATATCGATGTCATCACATCCAATTATTGACAGATTTATTGTTAATGAAGGATACATAGGCCACACTTTCAACTCATCCCTAGGCCTATGTTCTTTAAATCTCCAGAAATTATACTAATTGAATTTATGTAAATCCAGAACGGCGCTGTGTTGACGACCTGGTATAAGCCATTAAATATTTCATATTTCTATTATTCTATTTCATGAAAAGTGCATGGCGTGTCAAATTGAGGTTTCAATTTTGTTTGCGCTTTAACTAGGTTACGTTAATTTAGTGCAGTCCTACAAGTAATTCCGGAGCTTAAGTACACAGAAGTCAATCAATTAGACTTGTCGGATTAAAACAAAAAAATATAAGTGTGGCAAACTCACCTAAAAAAAAAATCATATATTAAACGCTAGGCTTGGACTTTAATATCATAGGTTTTATTTGTTTGTCGACTTTTACGCCGTCGAGAAGATTTTGTCACTTTTATGGAGAGGTGTGACTTTAGAGGGAATGCTAAAAGAGCTGGAACAAACCACCCGTCTCACACGAGTGAGTGACTGAGGTGCCATCCTGTGTACACGAGGGTAAATTCAAAACCAGGAATGAAACACTGCCCGCTAAAACATCTTGACAAGAGCAGTAGCTTTACCAACGTAACTAGGAGAGCGACCCTCGTCCCATTTCCTTGAAACGCTATTAATAGATTGACCGCATACGTGGATATATATTTTTGTATAAAAGTAGAGAAAAAAAATGTTGGTTGCCTCGATGGGGATTCGAACTCGGATCTCTGATTAACAGGGCCAGCGCTCTAACCGACTGAGTTACAGAGGTTCGTGGTAGAACGAACGAATTTTTATCCAGGTAAAGGCTGCGAATCTTTCTCTACGGGAAGCACTGACACGGGGACACTGAAATAGTGTCTTTTTTATCTAGATATTACAAACAAATGTGTTTGTTGTTGATGGGTTATTCTGATGATCTGGTACTGGCATATGTATACGTTTGTATAAATGTAGAGAAAGAACATTTTGCTTGCCTCCACCGGGATTCGAACTATATATCTACATTTATACAAAAATATATATGTGAGATTATTTATCGGCTTTAATTAGTCGCTATCCCTGTGCCAGTGTGATTACTAGTTATACAAATATATATAAAACTATATACAAAAACCTTATACAAAAAAAGATAAATTGGTTTACTTATAAATAAAGTCAGTCTAGCGATGTAGACGCTTCGAATATTTTAGCTCCCGATTAAAATAATAAGTGTTCGTCCGGTGTTCGTGGAATTCACAGACTCGCTCCCACCGATTACAGAATGATAATAAAATCTGTTTATGTGTTAAACATCGCCAACATCTGGCCACATGTTCATTGGAGTTAGCGAACACTTTGTTGTGTAGATGATGACCTTTTACCCCAACCATGTGACCTTATTTACCAGCCAGCAATTATATTCTCCAAAGCAATTATTTAGATTCTTAGCACCGTGCGGTCGAGCCCTTGATGCTCGGGATCCACCCATATGTAATTGCTATTGTTGATTTATTTCCTGCCTATTCCCTGTCTGTTGACAACTGAATTACCATGTGACATTTTCACGTGTTATATATGATAATAAAGAAAATAGACCCACGATTCGAATACTGTTGTTTTATTGAGTGGCTGATACATTTGGAATTACTCAGTTTGTGACATTTATGTGTGGTTCGAACAACACTGACCAACTCCCTGTAAGCGTCCAACTTTAGTACCTTTGTATTTTAAACCTCTGTCGATATTAAGTTCGGTATTTTGAGGTTGGAGTAAATCACTTATAATGACCAACTTATAAAGCCTATCGGTGAATTAAATTAGTACGGCGCCAAAGACAAAGCAGACAAACGGCCATCTATCAAACTCGGATTTCAAACTATTTTTTCCCGGTTTTCGCGCCGCAGCACTACGGAGCATATGATATGCGTTTGTGATGTATTGTAGCTGATATAGTAAAGACAAATAAATACAATGTAATTGTCCGATGAAGAGGAATAAGTACGTGGTTATGCTCACACTGCGAGAGAACCAAAGGGGAGTGTTTAAATGCGATTCACCTGTATTCCATTCTTGTAGTGTAAAATAATTCAGGTTGGAAAATTTGCTTCGCACACAAACAGAAAGTATTATTTCAAAGTCTCATGCTAAAATATCTTCAATGCATAACATAGTTCTTTTAAAAGAACTCTGACGGGTGATATTTATCATGTTGGATTTTGCCATATCGTAACCGAGTTCTGTCCTTCGATTTAATTTGCAGAGCGATTTTTGTCAACCTGAATAACGTATCATAAAATCCCCAAAACGGAATAAATTGAGCGATTTACTCACTTTAAACTACTAAGATGTGAAGTACCATCATTAAACAATCATTCTCGTACCCACAAATGTCTCCAACGGTAAATTCCACAGAGTTTGAACATGTTGTTGTCAGACAGTACCTGGAAACCGGACATAGGGAAAGCGAAACGAAACTGTGTTTGACCGCTAGGTGGGCAGACGACAACATGTTCAAGCTCTGTGGAATTTATTGTTGGAGACAATTATCGTCACGAGAATGATTGTTTAATGATGATACTTCACAGCCTAGCAGATTTAATTGAGTAAATCGCTCATATTTCCCCGTTTTGGCGATTTTATGATGCGTTAGTCAAATTGCTAAAACAAACCCGGTCAGAGTTCGTTTTAAAAGTATGCTTAACCCGGTCGCTTGTAGAATTTAGACAGCTGTTTTCGCTATTTGTCTCGTGTGTTAACATGTATCGCTATTTTATTGACTTTTTATCGGTGATAAAATGAGATTAGTCTTACAGTACAATCCAATAAATACAATCCGTGCAGATATTGTCAGGTGAGAAGATGACGTCAAGTTGTTTGATGGAGGGAACCGTAAGAGCTTTTATCGAAAGCAAAACACGGAAATGTAATTAAAATTTGTCGATTGCTCACTTCAAAAAACGATACACCGCATTTCCTCGAAAAAATTAATGATTGATTCCCCTTCACCACTCTGTTAATTGTTTTTAAGAAGGGCAAGAAATTTATAATTATTACATCATGAATATAATTAAAATCCTTAGTCTGTAGGGGATGGGGGGATTCCCCGTTATAAATCAGGCCCTGCCTACAACCTGTGGAGATAAGTTTAAATCGCTTATTATCTATCAAAGCCAACATGCAAAATAGTCAGGGCTGATTTTACTTCTCCAAACATCTGTCCGTCATAGCTCAGAGCAAGTGTTTTTAAAATGTGAATAGCTTGTTTTTAGTTCAAAAGTCAACGCCTGGAAACGAACTGTTTGTCAACATCGACCAACAACGTAAAACACACCAACAGTTTTGTTTATTATAGCGTTTGGAGACATATGCAGATTGTGAATAGCAACATTTAATAAATGTTGTAAAAGTTCCATATCGATATGTCAGTAGTTCTACAGCACTATACTTAGAAACCATCAAATAAATGATATAACTTTAATGAGAATATCTGTTAAAATAGTTACTTTGTTCGATCAAACTTCAAAACATACCATGATTTTCTTTTCCTTGGTATCAGGGTATTCGTAATGACACCTAGATTATTTGTTGTCCGTTTCTTTCACTGAAAGCCAAGAATCAAACATTTGGTTCAGGAAAGATGAAATTTGACAAATTATTGCCATGCTCCATTAAGTTCATTAATAATGCTCATTACTTATGAAAACAGTTGATAGAAGGTATGTCATTACTTGATGGTAAAACCAAAACAAAAAAATGTTATGTTTGAAAAACTCAGCATCGCATTTAGTACGAATCGGTGTATTATTCATTGCGTCAACATCGCTCCTTTCTTTTCGATAACGTTCTAACATAAAGCGGATATGTCGCGTCATCACCCCTGATCCAGGACAGCAAGCAATGATGTAAGAGTTAATCGATTTCCATGGTTTCAGAAATGAAAACTAGCGTGGGTCTTTCTCATTTCTTTGTTCGGTCACAAAGTGTAACGATTAAATCCAATCCAATCAAATACAACAGCATAAAATGTTTGCAAAGAAAACTAATACTGAGCTATTCGAACATCAAAATCTTCCTAATTTACCATTTAAAAAAAAGTTTTTCAGGATTGGATCTCGTGGACGCGATGTCGTTGTTGTAAGAATTTATGTTAATTTATTGGGATCCCAACCACACATGCGTCATTGCTATCGTGAATTAATTCATCAATTGATTTTAATTATCAGCAGCCTCAGATAGCTTTTTAAGATCGATTTGAATGAATTTTCCAAACAGCCATAATCGTTCTTTGTTTACTCGTCCTTTTCCATCTCAGGGAAGTTGATCACGTTCGTCACGTTTAAATTCTATTGTGTTTCTTTTGTCTAAATATCAGAGAGGACTCGGAACCTGTTTCCGTTACAAAGTAGTTCCGTTCATGAATTATAAATAACGTACTCTGAATTTATTCAATATTTACATAAAGAAATATTGATAGGGTTTTGTTAGCAAGAATGTATTATTACGGATGGTTGAGTGGTCTAAATGTTTAGTAGCTAACGAGTTGGTGCCTGACGAAGAACTTCTGCACTGACACGAACTTTAAATTAAAAACTAATGTGTTAAAATTAACGAGAGTCCATTTAATTACAGTTCTCCTAATTAGTATTTAGCAAATCATCAATACATTGAACAAAAGAACCATTACGTTGACATAGTCTTGTCCAATCTTGTTTATTCCAAGGTGTTTAAATACAACATTGGTGTACAGCGACAGCAATTTGTTACTTTCGACGGCAATATACAAATAACAAAGACACCTTGCTGAAGTAGTTCACAAACAATTACTGATTTAACCCAATGAATATGATATATTGTGGGGTTTTTTTTTTCATGTATACATATGCATAATCATTATTTAATTAGACCAAATTTGTCCTATTCATTCAATGCATTATTTCTTTACGTGTAGATCAACGGTCTGAACAAACTTACACATCGCTAAGGAATCAAAGAATTGGATGGTATTAAAATATAAAACAAATGGCTCTAAACAAAAGTCGAAATAAAAACGGGTCGTCAGTACTAATTCCCTATAACTGAGAAGTAAAGTCCAGTGACTGGGTTATTTAAAACACATTGAGTATAAATATTGGTTCGGTGATAACTTCTTACCCTCCTTGATTACATTCTACCACAGCTAGACTCTCTGCCGCCCAATATCTCCTGTTTCTGTATAGACTGTTTTAGCTGATCAAATTCTAAGTGTCTTATACCACCGATACCAAACACTCAATTTCTTGAATAAATCTCAGTTTTTCTATATACAATACATATTTAACCTCTACTTGCTGGTAATCTTTCACGATCGCTAGATTTATCATCACGAAAACAAATCAATGTACAATTTTTAGCTCTTATAAAAAAAATGGTTATAACGTTTTTTGTCTTTCTGACAGATGCCCATTTTAAACGACTTGATCCAAATATATGAAGTGATTTGACACTGGTATCCGTTTTAAATAGTTCGGAAGAATGAATGTCAAAAGTATGAATTTCATTCTGAAAGTATTATTATCAGAAAACAACCAGTGTTCGAGAAAGGTTAGAATCATTTCAAGCCCTCCGAGGAGAAATAAATCACAAGTCGTCAATACTAGATTAAAAATAATTCCCATCCGCTGAGAAAAGTCCGGTTACTGGTTAGTTGACTCGCCGTGGTTATACAGATCGGTCTTGATAACTCCTTACCCCCGATGGTTACATGTATACCACAGTCAGACTCGCTGCCTCCTGTCTCTTAGATAGTGTTTCAACTAGAAGATTCTTTAATGTAAGATTTATAAGTTTTAAACACAAACTCTTACAAACAAACAACCCCTCAGGAAAACTTTCAGTTGCTGTTAAATATAGACCTACGACCAATTCCAGCCATATATTTTCTAAATTAACCTGGACAGTTATCCGCCTAATCACAACAAAAGCTACGTAAACTTTCACCCGCCTATACAATAATATTTGTACTTTTTATTTCCAATAGGTGTACATTTAAAAAAAAGGGATTAATATAAAGTAGTTTGGAAGATAAATGTTAAAAGACTGAATACATTTTTACCCAGCATCCTTATCGAAAAACCGATAATCCTGTGATTATTCCTTACGCCCGATGATAACATTATACCACATTCAGACTTGCTGTCGCTCAATATCTCTAGTTTCTTCTATAATGTGTTTTAGCTGAGAAAGTGATGTAGGCTAATGTAATGAGACGTTCCAACTTTCTAATACCATCTCTAGCAGTAACTCAAGACCGCATAAACGCGAAAAGTTTAAATTAAAATGATCACAAATTCTCGATCAATATTTGTTAGTAATGACAGAAAGTCGTCGGATTTATCAAAACAAAGCTAAGCTACGTACACTTTCCCCGATTATGAAACTGCAATTTTAGACTATATACTATAAGAAATGGTAAAGATAGACAAATCTCTGCCCTGATTCGACCAATACTTATATGTCTCGAGAACCACTGGCTTTGTTACGCCAAAGAAACATATCAAATTGTTCTAAGCATTCAGTTAAATGTGCACCTACTTTTTAAACAGTTATTTCGGGAAACTGAGTTTGGGACATAAACAAAACGTAGGGTCGCATGTCAATAAATTTAAATCCCAAGGACGTACATTGTATATAACAAAACGATAGATATACATCGTACATGTCAATATGGATGTTTGACTGGAATTAAGTGTCAAAAATGTATTGCAGTGAAAAGGTGAGAAGGCGGGAAATGCGGGAAAAAACAACAACAACTGGTTAATGTGAAGCCGTTAAACAGAAAAGAATTTCAACTAAGAAGCT
>JAVFBZ010173088.1:12392-36441 GCA_032466195.1 Katharina tunicata | reverse complement strand
CAGTTCAGAAGTAGGGCAAGGGAATGCCTAAAACGGATGAGACATTTTTATGATCGATTTTCAACTTCCGGTTATATTGATAAGCAACGTTTCGGTATAGTTGCTAAGACCTTTTTCAGGGAATCTAAGCAACTAGACCGAAACGATGCTTATCAATCTAAACTCTAGTTAAAACGTTTCTAGCTTATAAATGCTGCTAAAACAATTTAGACTTATTACTGACGGAACAAACTGACTTTGCTTCATACGATAACTGCATGATGGACCGCGTTAAGCAATAATTTGTTACCAATGCTTTTGCTTTAACACAGGATTCGGGCTTAGACATAATAGAAGGACAAAGACGAAAAACTTGACACGGATTTTGGCATCGACTCAAGTAACGTGCATTGAAGCTCTAAATACTTTGTAAAATGCAGCTCATTAACTTCAATAGCCACTGGCTTGAGTATGCGGCCGATTATCGATAAAACACTTGTCTCGAATTTATAATTATTACCTAAATGTCAGACAGCCGCCATGAGACTGTCATTGATTTCTTAAGGAAATCTATATTATTCAGTATCATAAATAACAAAAAGAGGATTGTCTGTATAGAAATGATATTAATAATTTGTATACGCATTTGCTTCTTAATGTACTGTCAAACACTGGGATTTTTGTTGTAGTACGTACTGAACTAATTTGAAATCTGTTAGCCTTCCAGGATAGCTCGAATTTGCCCGATGATCCAACTAGCGGCCTAATGGTAGTACATATGAATGACATGTATACGTCTTCATGTTGTTGTATCGTTTATACACCGATAACAAACCACTCCGTGCTGATTTCTAACCACAACATAAGATCATTAAAATCCACTCTGTAACCCTGTTGACCATGACCATTGCCTGTCTGTATAACTTCCTTCTGTAATACACTGATAGGTTTAATTTGGTCGACAATTTATCGGCTGTACATGCAATCTCCATCATTGATAATGTACTCTCTGCGTGGCGTTGTGGGAGGAAGCGGATGAGAAATTAAGCACTTTCTCCAATCTATCAGAGGTCAACTTCCAAGCAGAGATTTGCTACTGCTCGTAGGAATGACCAGACGACCCTGAGTGAGTCAAATCAGGAAGTCAACAAACCCTAGGACCAATTGAACAGTGTGGATCCCACGCTAAATACTTGACAGTTTTCTCCGTTTTAGAATAATTAAAATACCCTATTCAAATAGTTTGCTCAAGTTCGTGCTGAATGACAAGAATATTTGTGGACTTTCCTACGATAAAACAATGTTTAGGCTGACTAAAGGGAATAAAATGACACCAACGTGACCTTCAGCCGTTTCAGGAAATCGGTGTAAGAAAATGCTAAAATATTTCGCCCGTGTATAGATCAGTACTGAAAAGACAAATGCTAGGAGCTCAAAGGTATGGTTATAGTCAAAAGTTATCCATGCCATAAGCTCCATTGACCCTTAACATTACAAAAGTGAAACAGTTCCAGTCATTAACCCTCATTTAATAGTACACCAAAATCCAAGTGTATAAAGGTATTAAACTACATGTAATTTTGTTGAGACCATTCTATTCACGGGTGAATACAATATCAATGCAAGCATTTGGATACCCATTGAGCTGTAAATAGTCTTTTATCAATAAAACTCCATTTTAAATAAATTTCTTTTGAAAATTGGCTTAAATAAATAACTTTATTGGTACCAACTGCAAAAGTAGATAATAGTGACAATATTCCATAGTTGGGGTTCGAGAAAACCGTATCAAGCTCTGTTATGGCTTAAACTTTCCCTGGATATTTTAAATGTGTAGGAAACACGTTTTAAAGTTATCATTCTACTTTAACATTTTAATTCAATTAGATAGTTAGAAGAACAAAGGTAAATCTAGCAGCTGCTAATCGTTCAATCCGAGTCAACACAACTCTTTTACGTCTTATTTTCAAAGATATGAATTACGAGGTTTATATAACTTATACATGTACATTCTGATCAAGTTATACAGTAATTAATTAGTCTTGATTCGTTCTCTCTGGGTTTGGCCATTTGTTCAACTTGATTTATTTTGTTACAATTCGCTGGAGATATTTAAAATAAGTACACAAATGCCTTGTAACTACAATATATAAAAATAACTGCAAAACATTTTCAAATAACATTTCTCCGAGTGAAATTTACAGTTAAGTGCAAGCTCCCTTGAGTCACAAAGTGGTACACAAATCAAATAGGTCAAATAAAAAAAAAAACGTAGACGTTGGCGTTTCTGCCATCTGTAACTAATAAGCTATTCGTTTAATCTTTTGGGAGTGGAGCGGCCACAGATGCTGACAGGATGACGTTGTTCGTCTGATTGTACATCACGCTAGACTAGTCAGCTGATGGGAAAACGAGGCTTTAGGAAAAACCAATATCGAAGATATATATCCTGTTTCTAAAAGCACATAGCGGGTGGTTTCGTGAGACACTCTTATGATCTGGTGATCTTTGAGCTAAGGGTCAGCAGGAAGCAGTCCTGTGTTTCGTCCTTTAAATGTACATGTATTGCGGTGTATTGGGCTTTGCCAGAGGCGTTTCCCCCATGGAGCTGGCACGAATGAAATGACCTTAAGTACGGCGTAAATCCCCAATCAAACAATCTTAAAGTCATTACTGTACGTCAGTGTGTAAATCCACTGCTCGACTCGTTAATCTCTGCCAATGCTAAACTTGTCGTACATCTCCAAGGAGTATATTCTCTGAAGTAAAAACTTTACCTCGTTTACTTATTACTATTATAAAATTTAACAAATGTATCATTGTTTGTTCTCATAATTCATACTCAATAAGTTTTGTTTTGAAGTTCGTTAATCTACCAGCTATAGCTGATTCGAAAGGATTCTGACCTCCTGTAGATTAATTATATGTTTATTAGTTCATTTGTCGGATGATGCATCCAGCCGTTATAAACAACATTAGAACTGGCAGGGTTTAACTTGTCCTAAAATTGACGCGTAATTAACTATATGATTTACAGTTATGGCCATTAGATGAGGTGTATACAGAAAAATACAGACCGTCAGAAATTCATAAAGACAGAGATCGAGGTCTATAGGACTACTGTGGGTCTGTTTATAACAGAGTATTTGCCGAATAAAAAGGCCGTAACTGTTTTATTGTATGACCATCATTCAATTGGCATACTTCATCAGTTAGTACCCGAGTAACAAAGCTCTTATTGGATAATCTGACGATATCTTTGATACAGCTCAAACCGAAGAAGAAAACAGAATAGCAGTAATTTACAAAAGGGGATCGACACTGTTATTGGCTGAAATGTCAGAATAATTCCAGTTTTAGAAACCCAAAATTAATACAGAAAACGTAGTAAAGGTGGTGCATATTTCTTACATCATACTAACAGACTGCTGTGATTATCATTTCTTAGTTACGTCCGATATAGTGTTAGACTGTTCATGAATTTGAATTTGAATTGATTTGGATGGCGCATTCAAATCAAATAAAAGATTTATGAGCGCCATTACTTTACATTGGATATTGCCTATATATACCAACATTTTTCACAATATGAATTTAAATTGTCATATACCATGTATATGACATATATATATATATTTAGAAAATAAATAAATGCACTATATAAATGTGTGCATAGATGTAAGAAAAATTACATGATGTTAATAAAATCTGTTTGTGAGAATTATAAAATCAGCTAAAACTTTAAAATTTTTGGATCGATTCTTAGAGGGTGGGTTTAAAATGCTCTCTAATGATGGCTAGACTGTTCATGTAAACTGAAGTAAAGGTTAAGTGAATACGTCTTACATTATTGGCCCCTGGAAAAAGATGCAATGCAAACGGTTGTGCAGAAGTCAGTTGAACAGTTTTTGTTAAAACACGTTAACGCTTCTTTGCATACTAAATAAAGTACCAATTTAGCTCACTGCTTAGTTGTGTTGCTTCAAATGTTTCTTACTCAAGGTTTGAAACAAAACGGCCTAGGATATAAAAGTCCTTGAGCTCTACCCAAGGGCCGATTCCCTGATCACTTAAGGCGACTCTGGAATCATGATATAGGTTATAAAAAAAAGTTGCGTACGCCAACTGTGTTCAGCATATTTTATAACCACTAATTTGGAACACAAGCCAGAGGAGTACGATGTCCGACTCCGACTTGAGTATGCTCAAGTTTTTATAATCTCGACCCTGAAATGTATTGTACACCTCTAGGCCAAGTACGAGTTGAATAACCAATTTTATCTTGTGTTGAAAGATATTGATTCTGCACACAAAATTCATAGATGTTAAAAGTTGTAAAGGTCTCTAGAACTTTTCCATGGTTTGCCTAAGCTTGATGACCGAAACAACGTTAATGCTTGGTTGGAGACAGATGTTTAAATGTAATCTTTCTTCTTTGGCGAATGTCACTGGATATAAAAGTTTATATATATTTCAAAATTACCAAACTATATTTCTACTGCAGCTGTTGTGCCAAAAATGCGATTGTAATAAATAGTTCAATGTGTTTACTTACATGTACAGTAATAATTACTTAGATGCATTTGACAATAATGTCACCTGAGGTAAGGTGTTGATATTGAAGGGGTATATAATCCCAAACTTTGCAAAAGGTAAATTCCTCAAGAACGACGAACTGTGAGCTGTATTTGCCTATTCTTCGTAGCTTACTAGATGGTGTTTTGAACACAGTTTACTTAATATCTGGAGTACACGGCCCCAACATCAAACATTTTTAGCAGTCCTCGAGGTACACGTAGAGTATATGTCGACAACCAAATGATAGACAAACTATTGTTACATTTGTAAAATTAAGAAAATGTTCCAACCAACTATACAACTGCGATTATTGTTTTTTAGAAATGGAAATATATGATTCACCTGGGACTAAATACATCCATCAGGATTTAAACAGGTGTTGACCGATTGACATCTAGCATTTGTACACATGACCCCTAGCAGTAATTATAATACAGATAGTTCGTTCTGTTGACAACTATGATGCATGCCAATTGCAGTATGTTTTACACTGTGTTAATTTGAATATACGATTGTTTTTCTAGTTATGCAGTATTGTGAAATGTCATAAAGCTAAATCCTATACGAATGTTACGTGTAGCCATCTACTTACCTTCGAGCTTGTCACAGACAGTCAGATTATATATAAAATAATTTACTTGCAATACATGCAATTGTAGTGGATAAGAGGACGGTGCTATATCTTTCAGTGACTGTAGGTAAATTGACTAGCAGCTTGCATTTTTAAATATCCGTCTGGCATATGACAGTTTTTTCAGTACATGACTGCAAATCAAATAGTTTGTTATTAAAGCAATTTGTAAGGCAATGCGAAACAATTTCTAATTTCCAATCCACTCGTTTATTCCGAACGTTTTTGTAATTTGAGTTTAATTGTTTATTCCTTAACAAACACGCCTGATGGGTTTGTTTAGTTGACACGTTATCGTGCCGACTGGCCGAGCTAAGCGTGCACTGTGCGCCAGTGATAATGTACCTTCCGGAGAAAGTGGATAAGAAATTAAGCCCATTCTTCCATCGACCTCGGGTTATGTTAAATGCCAGGGATCTTCTAAGGACCAACTGTCTCTAGCTTGCTCAAAATCGGAACGAAATCGAAAGAAACAAATCTCAAGACAAGGGTCAAGGCTTTGACTTGCATATGTTTATACTACTACTTGATACAACGCCACTACACATACAAACATCGATACATTCAACATAGATAATAATCGTTCTTCAACAAAATGATTTAATATCTAGTTAACCTGTTGGGAAAACAAATAGTCGACTAGCTGTCCCATATTTCATGGTGTAAATTTTCCAATTTGAAATAGACATTAACTTGTTACATTTCAATTTGCTCCCTGTCAACGTTATATTTGTCATTGCAGCAAATTGATTTGCACTCAGCAGAATAAAAGTGCCCGTTGACTCTGCATGGCCATTGCCTGTTTGAGAATGAAATCCAACAAATAAGCCCTGCATTCCATCGACCTCGGGTTATGTTAATTGCAGTGATTGCCAGAGATCTTCTAGGGACCAACTGTCTCTAGCTTGCTCAAAATTGGAACGAAATCAAAAGAAACAAATCTCAAGACAATGGTCAAGGCTTTGACATTTTCGTTTATTTCATTTTATGCCTTTCTCATACATGTGTTTATACTACTACTTGATACAACGCCACTACACATGCAAACATCGATACATTTCAACACAGATAATAATCGTTCTTCAACAAAATGATTTAATATCTAGTTAACCTGTTGGGAAAAAATAGTCGACTAGCTGTCCCTTATTTCATGGTGTAAATTTTCCAATTTGAAATTAAGGATATAAACGTCAACGTTATATTTGTCATTGCATCAAAATGGATTTGTAGCCTACTCAGCAGAAAAAAAAGTGACCGTTGACCCTGCATGACTATTGCTGTAAG
Organism: Katharina tunicata; assembly: GCA_032466195.1. Lineage (NCBI taxonomy): Eukaryota > Metazoa > Mollusca > Polyplacophora > Chitonida > Mopaliidae > Katharina > Katharina tunicata. The sequence goes on along the minus strand of JAVFBZ010173088.1, from coordinate 29,969 downwards.
CTAAAGCATGCTACACCGCTTGTAAATAAAGCTTTTCCATAAAAAAATGTTTTTCTATAAAATTAGCTTTATTGACTTTAAGCATCTGACAATTATCACAGTTTACATAACCTTATTCAAATATATGTCATACACTCTGACTGATTGATGATCTTTTGGAAAAACGTAGAAGATTTTGTGTGCAAGACTATGTGCGCCAACACTATTATCACTAGACTCTCGTGGGAAAGGCAAACAACCGATCTTAACGAAGGATTTTGTTTGAGCTCTAGGCGTCTAGGTAAATAGTGTGTGACATTCACCTACACAATTAAACATGCTCTAACGTTATGATATTATGCATCACGGAAGTAGAAGTGTCCGGATTTATTTTACTTTGGATGCAGCAAGGCTAGAATATTATGATATGTTTAGCAGCTGCTATATAAGCCAGTTATAACCCCTTTAATAAGACAAATTATTCACAAATTTAAACACAATAGTATATTCTTTGATAGAGTTGATGAATTTGTGTTAACTGAAAAAATATGTTTTTTCATCAATAAACTGTATTTAAAGCAACTGTGCTTACAAATTACTACTTTCTAAAGAAGAAAACTCACTTTATCTATTTGATTATAGTGAGCAATCTAAATGGAAAAGGATCCGAAGGGTATCTGATGCTATGTCACATTTATTTAAAATATACTAAATATTAAAAGGTACCAAGAGGTCTTTGATACATGTCTAGATTCGCGCAGGATGCATGTTGACAAACATAGAGAATTTCAAACAACGTGATGTTTGCAATGCTCATGCCATTTTATTTCATCCCCGCGTTCGCTTCAATATTTTAAGCCTACTTTTGCTGAAATACATCTTAGCTTATATCATACATAAATTAATTTATTGGCGGCTCCATTCAAATGAATGATGTAGCTTATATCATTTAGTGCTTTTGTGTGTGTGTCCTATTTCTCCCAGAATATGTGTTCCCTGCAAACCATAGGAGACGAAAACAAATTTTACTGATTTCGCATAAAAGCACACATGTTTTTAAATTATTTTTGGTTTTGATTAATGACTGTTTTAAATGGTATACCTAATAAAAATCCTTTCATTTTTGGTATATCCTTCTGTGAATATATAAAAACTAAGTAGTCTTGCGCCTTTATGAAAAACAAAACATATTTTGGTGTTCGTCATTCCTTAATCTCGCTACCAAATTGATGTACGTATGATTGATATGTTTGACAGTGAGTGAATTGCGCAACTATGCCTATAAAATTTCCTCTTCACAATGCCACATTTATGCACAAAAACAACTAACGAATATTTACATTCAACCTATCCATTCCAAGAGCATTGATTAAACGTACTCCGATATAGTTGGCAAACTTTTCTGACCATTTCCCTCCATTTACTTACGTTACCTGTTTTCTTATTCCACTGTTCCTTTTTCATAAATAAAAAAACGCGCAATATCAACACTAGACTAGGACTGATACTTTGTATTAGAACGGGTTCGGTTTGCACCTGGTGATAAAAACAGGCGGCAGTTGATATTCCGACTGGAGGTTGCATATAACATCTTTTCTAAACACTGCATGAAAGAGTTTCACCATATGGTCAAAATGGAACAAGAAACAAGCAGACATTAATAACAAATCATTTGTGTTTATAATGTTATCTTTAGAAAGCTAATTGGTTATAACAACGTATTGGGCGTGTATTTTGCTTGCGACGATTTAATTTGACTGTCTAGAATGACAAATTGGGAAGGTTTAGGCAGGACAGCTATTTTTGGGGGGAAATTGTGTATAAATTGTATCTAATTAGTAGGCTAAATTATCAGCTTTGTAACGCACAAATCTAATGAATCCGTTGCAAAAGTGACAGAAACGTCTACTCAAAATCAACGACAGTCATTTTCGTCATAATTCGTATATATTTTTTCTGATCCAATTGATTTCCTCTCACCGGTGTATTATTACTTGTCCTAGCTACAGAGCTATGTTATGTTTAATGAGTGTCATGTCCGCATGGAACGGGGCGATGCGGGCACATAACTTGCACTAAACTTTTTTTCTCAATACTTTTGGTCCATTTTCTTCAATTCTTTCAGTATTATTTCTCAAAACATTATGTTCCAAGTAACTCTTAGCGTCAAAAGTTCGCTCTGCACCAATAATTTACAAGAAATTCTCAAGCTATTGAGAAATATTTTCTAAATGTGGTCGCCATCTTTCTACTCTCGCTGACAAATGGAATTACCTTTCATATGTTATCAATGCATGAGCTGGGCAGTTTTAATTCATAAAATGTATCAGAGAGTTCAATTCAATTCAGGATTGGAAATCACTTATTTAGACACGTAAACACCGGTAAATGCAATTTTTTTAAATTGCACATCTTTATTCAGTACACTGTTCTGTATCGTTATATATGGATTACATAGAGATTAATAATTGTACAGATCTATACATCTATTATTTTCCTTATTACTTACATGATATTCAAATGTTACCCGTTACAGTCGCATGATTTGTGTTCTTGGTGAAGTAAAAGTCAAGGTCTAGTATTTCATAAAACGACTTATATATTGGCAGTGAAGTATTGTACGAATAGCGAACGAGGCTCATTAAAGGCATTAATTGCTTCCAAGGTGTCAGCTGAATACATATGATCTTTTCTTGAGATTACAGGCTGCCTTTAGTTCAGTATACTTCGGTATGGCTAACAGCAGCAAAGGAAATGATTATTGCTGACATCCATTTGGTCGGCGTGGCAGCCATACACATTTCGAGGCTAACCAAAGTTAGTATAAATAAGATTATTTGATTAATTTGACGTAGTACCCATCGTGTAGTGTGTTGTAGATACACATACAAACTCATTCAGTGACAAGGTACTTTTTGGAAGCGAGGGGATGGCAAATGAAATCCATTCTTCCAAAGTCCATCTTCTTTGCACATTCATAGATCTTTCCAGTAACCAATTGACCAAGTTAACTTGAAATATGTTAACTTAAAAAAAAAACGCAACACAACTTAAACGGGACATATTTGATATTCGACGGCCAGGACCTTCGACTGAGTTTGAATGCTTAAAACTATATTTCTGTTCGAAGATACAAACAAAAAATAATTATGCCAAATTTTCAACTGTTGAAAGCTGTTTTCAACGATGTAAGGGATTTTTGCAACATATTTAATAAATCAAAGTGTTACAAAGATAGAAATACTGATTTTAGTAAGCCCATTTGGAAATGGTATAATCTTTGGCATTTTCATCGATCAAGCAGTAAACTATATGCATTAAGCATGTAGCTGACCTATTTGACTCCCTCTTAAGGTCACATTTCAGTCGTCTGTTACATGTGTCTCCAATGTGTTACGACTTGACATATTCAACTGCCTCTATAAAACATTAAACTTAATAAGTCAATGTTAATAACTTATGAGAGTTATTCTTCAATTAGAAATATGATTTGTACTACGTGGAAATCGATCTGACATATTTGTTACAACCACCCAACTATTATCATCAAATTAATATTATATTAGACCTGAAGTGTATTTCTCGAGAAGTGATCATGAATTGAAGCATGAAACCATGTGATCGCAAATGATCGTGATGGAAATTTGTTTTACTAAGAAATACTTTTGTTTATGGACAAGCAGTAGCATTTAGTTATTCGTCAAAGATGTTGCTTCGCTATTAAACTGTAATAGTGTTTTTTTTTTCTTCTAATAGTGTCAAAGAGGATTTCTGTAGTAGTTGACAACCACACAGCTCGATTTGCCTTCAGATAAATGCGTCAACAATTGTTTAATATTTTTATATATAGATAATTTCACGCTGTTTAGAAAATGTATGAATTTAAAAATACTATGAACTAATTTAATTTTATCTAGTGAGGAGACTATAAATACTTTTGAAAAAGGTAGGTTTACAACATAAAAACTGAAACCTCATTATCTTTACCTTTGCGGCAAATGTGTCTAAAATTTATCAGTTAACAATGATTAAACTACAGTAGTTTGCAGCTGGTATTGGTCATAATCCCGCGTGATGGATTGTACCAGAGAGTGTTGGAAGGATAACATTATTTATCGGCTTCTAAATCATATCTGACCAGTTGCCCGATTGCTTGCTGATGGGAATACGGGCCTCTATATTTAACACCCGATCATGGGCGATAAACACTACCTATACATTTGCAATGAAAGCAAATGTCATCGGTCAATAGATAATGCTGGAATTCTGGCCCATATTTACAGTTTATTTAACTTAATGTGGCGTTGTATTAATAGGTTCATCTCCCACGAGTGAATTCTTTGAAATAACCTACACAGGGTACAAATTTACGTCTACAAATGATATCCGCCACTGAACCAAATCCATGTACAACACATGTTATCAACAATCACATAATGCACGATGTACAAACGTTTCCGGGATACCGTAGTACCTATATTAAGCATAGTCACCCAAATTACAAACCCAAACATTAATGATAAGTTCATCCTTTTTATGTTTAAATCTGTTTGACTCTTATGTTATTTTATTTGTTTGTTATTGTCACCACTGCATCACAAAAAGGCTTGAGTTTGTTTTCACAAGATTACCGGCATCCGATCTAATACAAAGCCCACTGTTCAAGACCTCAGTAAGATTGAGTGGAAACTGCTTGGTGTTAAGCTTGATGAGACATGTGGACCAAACAAATTTAACAAAAAAAAAAAATTTCGATGTCGGGTATGTACTGTTCAACTCTGACGTAAATACTGCAGTTCGGCGTGTTCTTTTTAAAGAGGTATATTTATGAAAGCAATGCATTGGGACAAAATTTTGAGATAAATTTATTCGTTTATTAAATATAGTTTTTAAATGTTATTACAGTAGCGTTCGTGTTAGACATTTACTTGTTGTATTTGTGTAAATGGACAGTAGGTTAATATATAAAACAGTTTAAGTTCGATACCAACAAATACAACTTGTCCATACTTTGACAACGAAGTGTACCATTGCTAGGTGCTTCATGAACCAAGGTGTGGTGTTTTGTTTTACAAAATATCCGCAATTTTAAACTGTGCTGATTTTATAAATGACAAATATCAGAAAAGTTAGAAATCTAATTCAGTAAACTCTGTTGTCGCAAAATACCTCCAGAGTAAAAACATACAAGGCTTTCAACTGTCTTAATGTGCTATATAGAGTTTATATCGTTTTTGTAAATGAAAAAAAAAAATGGTCAAAAGTTTACATTCAGACCATATATATTTTTCTGATAAATGTAGAGAAGAAAATGTTTCTTGCCTCCATCGGGATTTGAACACGAGTCACTGGCTAGCAGGGTCAGTGCTCTATCCGACAGAGCTACAGAGGCTAAGGTAGAACGGCCAAATGTTTATTCAGGTAAAGAATACGGATCTTTCTAAGCACTGACACAGGGACACTGAAATAGCGCCAGACAATATATGTATATATTTTTGTATAAATGTAGAGAAATAAATTGTGCTTGCCTCCACCGGGATTCGAACTCGGGCCTTTGGCTAGCAGGGCCAACGCTCTATATTTACGAATAAAAAGGTACAGCATGTTAAGTACATGTCCTCATACGAATGTTTTAATCAGTAATTAATTATGATTAAACATGATTACGACAAAGCTGAGGGATATATAAGCGGCAATTCCTTATATACAAATAGTGGAAATCAAATCTCAGCTAACAATTCCACATGCATCATGCGACTTTTCTTACGTACGCACAAAGTTATCATTTTACCTACATATATTTAATTTTTGAAGACGATAATTTTCGAGGTTAAACCCAGAATGCATAGAAATAAAATGTGTTACCGTTATCTGGTCTGGGGAAGGGGCATGCGTCGAATCTCGGCAGACCCGGGTTTATTCAATGAGCATTTGATACGCCTGTAGGCGTTGATGTAAACACTGACTGCATACCAGTGTGCTCTCTGGACTGGTTAACGCTACATCACTTCAGGCAACAGTTAGACTCGCCTCGGGTTGTTAAAGATGGGCTCACATGTATATTGGAGACAACACAACTATATTATAAATAACTGTGTATGGTGTTCCGCTTAAATGGAATAATGGTAAGTTATACAAAAGTCAATCAAGTTGGATTTTTTGCCCACTTGTTCTATGATCAAATTTAACTGGGATAACACTGACCTGGAAACATTGAAGGCGTTTATTGACGTAAAGTAAGTACATGCACTTTTTTCGGTTGTATGCATTTGTTAAGAAACGCTAATATAATGCGCCATCTTAATTAATCAGACCAAACAAAACTATTTAAAGCAAACTTCTTTATAATAATAGTATTATCTAATCCTAGATTAAAATAGCGTATCTCTCTAATACGACTTTTTGTCTAACTTTAATGCGTCTCATTAATCCATCTTCAATGCCATCGACCAGACAAGTTTTGCATGCTTTGTAAGATTCTATATGTTCGTTTTGTAAGCCTTACTCTGGCAACCTATGTTCTTGGGGATAGTGGCAATTCGTAGGTTGAAGAAACATCTAAAAATAAACATTTCGTTTTTTTCTCAAATTCTAAAGTCAAATGTCAGTATTTTGATTTAGCAGAGCTGATTCACGGAACGTAATGACTACGCTGATAGTCCAATGGTTTAATGATAGCCTATTGGGCATCAGTACGAATGGAATAAAGATACATATATTATTTGCAATTGATGTAGTAGTTTGTTGGATGGGATATCCCAGTTACCGCAAAATATTGACATTTAAAGTGTTTCACTTCAATTGGCTGACGACGAACACTCACTTTCATCTGTTTGTATGATACAATCTTCACATAGTTATTAACTGTAACTGGTCCATGATATATACTTCATTGTTACACTGAGTCGGGAACAACTGTAATGTGTATAAGGCTCAGGCAATCTATGTTCTGTGGGGTCCATTACGTCTTCATTGACGGTGCACTACATTTACAAATAAGATGTGTTTTATTTTTTTTCACAAGAATAAAAGTGATAAAACATCAAACTGCTACTTCTAACTGACAAACCAATTTCCCGGTCATATTATGCATATTTTGCCAAGATGTAACGAAATGCTATAGTTGTACACACCTTATCGTTCACCTGTCAACTGGTAACAATAACATTACAGAAGATAGGTTTCCTTGATAAAATTCAGCTTCCATTAGTCAAAGAAGTAGATCATTCACACAGTCAGCTATCTGTTCTGTATTAAATTTATTGATAATAAAATGTACGGACGTTTACAGATTGTGCAGCAATTACCATTCGTATATTTCCTATACATTTATAATGTGTTCAAAGAGCCATCTGTATGCATGGTAAATACATTTTAATTTTCTTTTTTTTTAAATTTGCCTTTTGATAAATGGTATACAAGAAATAACACATTTGAAAAGAAAAATGAATTAAAACCATTACGTGCCGTTTATATCTCTGAAGCATTTCTAAGCTATTAGGAAATTGATTTTTAGGGCCTATTACTTTAACTGCCCCATTGCCCGTGTCTTGGCTTAAAGTGGCTGGCTTTTGCACGGTCATCAGTTGCCGATCACTTGGATTAACGTAGCGACCAGAGGTCCCAGTTCACCGCCAATTATATTAACAAAAAATCACATCAACCGTGTCACATGAGAACTATACCACGGATCTACGGTGAGATCCACTTGGTATCAATGTAAACATTCTCTCATTCATCCTTTCATCCAGGCTCCAACAGCTTAAAATCATAGTATAATATGGATTCCACGCAATCGCCGTCCAAATAATGTTCCTGTCTATCACAGCTGTCAATTTGATGATGTAACGTTGGTAAACTCTTTCATTATAGAGAAGCAACTAGGTTTCAAGTAACACTTGCTATCGTATTTAATTACCTAATCAAAAACAATAATGACAAACTGAACCCTTGCTAAAGTTGAAGCATGCTTCAAGTGATATTCAAGACTCTGAATTGAGTGTCGTATTGTTGCTTGGTCCTTTTAAGAGACATGTGTATATGTACTTGTAACTCAGGAAAAACAAATATTATATGTTTAATATAGCCTTGGTGCCAGACGTGATAGCAATCACGTCAAAAACAAATGTTACGTGCATGTATCGATCAGCTAAGTGAACTGTCATGCTAGATTCTCCGATAGTCTTTTTCCTTGATGGAAACTAATGTTAAAACACTTTAAAGGTTCGGAAATATCAATTATTTTCTTCCTGCTGTCAATTTTTCAAGTAAGTGTTGCATTATGACCTAAAATCATCAGATATATTTTTTAACATCAAACGTCGCTTAGCAGTGTCACAGCTGTTTTAGTTTGAGTCTCTTCACGCTTTTCACTTGTTTCGTGTTGTACACGTCACAATAAAAGTTACCTCGATAATCTTAAAGCCTTTCTTTTCAATGTCTCATTTCTAACTGGACATTCATAATTCACGCTATTGTTCTATTTGATTTTGAAGCAAATTTTCGGAATTTGTCCGGAATTTTTATGATGACATGATAATATTCCCATCAAATGGAGTTGTTGCTTGATGCTTTTTATTAGACAAAGCTGAGTAAATTCCTATTAACTAACAGTAGAAATTTAGGCAAAATAAGTAACTTTTCGAGAGGTTTTTATGTGGTTGCAACTATATATGGTGAGCTACATTAATTTATTGTACAGTTTAAATACGACACAATCATCGATAATGCTGGTTGTACATTGATGATAGATGTGTGAAATGATAAGGGCACTACACTACCATTAGCTGGTAAGACGACACATCCTTTGAAGAATTGCATTGAATGTGCTTACATGTTGAGACGTCCGAGCTCTCAGTTCAGCGAATCATTGACAATTAGGTTTAAAGCATGTAAACCTTGCTTTGTAAGATGTTGTCATGAAAAGAGCCACATAAAAGCCATAGTTGTACTATTGACTCTTCGTGCTGTTTATATTTTGATTGTTAAGCAAAACTAAACGTTTTTCAGTAAGTATCTATCCAATTATAATTAAACTTATAATTGGAATCAGCTCTGCGGAGGAAGGGCAGTATATTGAATAGGACAGGGAACAATTTATGTTTCATTTGATAGGGCAAGAATCGAATAAAAAACAGCTCAAAATCAAACTACATAATAACAAGTACTTGTGACCAAATGAAAAAAACAAGATATTGAAAATATACATTACAATAAAGCTTATATATTTTTCACTTCGAGTGGTTGGAAACTGAATAATCCCGATTATTGTGTTATTGTTAAGCATTCGTCTGAATCAGATAACTATTTTACTCTGTGATAAATCACGTATCCTTCCTCCCCAGAGCCTAGTATTCATGCCGGAAACTTATTAATGCTCTGATTGAAAACGTCTGTTTTATTTGTCTAAGGACAAGTCCCCTGCTTTCTCCAATCAACCCCCTTCATATATTACAGGGCTTATAGTGATTTATTTACCTCTCGTATTTCTTCTCGCCTTTTTGATCTAGACTTGAACGTTAATTTCATACAAATGCAACAACTCCAGAATTGCAAGCCTCTATGTAGCACGACAAATTGAAATTTCGGAAAAAGGCCCGGTAAAATAACTTTCAATGTAAAAGCGATAACCAGTATAAAACAATGTAAATATTATTCTTTTCTAAATCTCCAGTTCTGTTTTATCATCTGGTAGATGGCTAAAACATATGATTAGGACTCAGTATAAATTAAACGATATAACTCTTCAATGACCAGTATTCTTTCCATACTTCTTCAAATGTCGGTAAAGGCATATCAAATCATCTTCTTTTCTAAGGCTTTCCTAGAACGTTTCATCTAAATAAAGGTTAAGTTAAGGAGGGTTAAGACGAACGATATTTAAGTGAGTTTCAACAGCATTTCTATTAAAAAGTCAATTCGTTTATCCCACTGGCCGCTAGTGAGTGGACGTAAGGACCATTTAATCAAAATACGTCTGAGATATAAGACAATCATCTCGCTTTATAATCATATATTTATGAATGACGTTTTGATAAATTTAAATGGTGTTTGCTTGACTCCACATTCGAACTCGAGACTTTGGCTAGCCTGGCCAGCGCTCTAATCGACTGAGCTACTGGGGCTCACAATAGAACAACCGAATCTTTCTTAATACGTATAAATACATGTATAACACAATTATTGAAAATGCAAAATATATAAAGTTATACCTCAGTAACCTCTTTGGTTCCTAGGATGCATCCTGAAGTTTTCAGGTCAGCAAAGTCTTTATTTTGCGTTGGCGGTGGAAAACGAGACAAATACCTCCAAATACAACCCGCGATTTCCACATCCACCAGAAACTTCCGTTATGTATCTGTACACTGAAGAGAACTCACCAGTCCAATGCTCAACCAATTCCGCCACGGCACAAACCCCTTTCTGTACAGCATATGACTAAGTAGCATGAAAATGACTCATGGTGACGAATTATTTAAAAGGGACCTTTCAAAAACCTTTGTATCAGAGAAATGCTGTTCAACACATTTATCAGAGGCCCTACTGACCCTCTGTCAAATCTATTGGAAACACTCTTCTTGCCAATCGAATTGGTTCTATTCATTGTAAATCCCCCACAGAATGAGTATAATGTTCTAGCACAACTTGCGGAGTGGAAAGCTGCGCTGATTCCAAGCTAACGTCAGTGAATACACCTTTGACGTTGAAGAATTCTGATTTACATGCCATATGGAATTTATTGATGTTTTACGGTAACTTGTTGAGCTGCCAAAATTTCGCATTCTGCAGTTTGAATCCATTTATCATTTTAGCTGGCTTGTCCTCTGTAATCATACATCATCTATCAGAATATAATTTTGCCAGTTAGTAGCATTGGGCAATACACAACGGGGGAAAAGGTGACAATTCACAACAAAAGCTAAATACCTGGTTCTCAAAAGCAAAGTACTTGCTTGATTACAAATATAGAAGGATGGTATCAACACACAAATATACCTATGAAAACATAGAGCATTTTACTGTAGTCAAATTCTACTTCAACCCTTAAGTGTACTGTAAATAAATCGATTTGTTTAGCTAAAACGGTTGTTTTGTCTGATGCATTAAAGTTCAGAAGATCAACTGCGAAACATATCAAACATGTTGATGAGTAAGAACAGTTAAAACTATTAAGCTCTGCATTCTGCATAAAATCCTGCATGCAAGTTTTTGTTTTAGGACAGCGAAATGGAATATTCTTTAGCCTTGAAAATGTAGAAAGTTGCCGATGTTTTTCTTATCCTCAGCACGTCAAACCATTTATCACTTGTCATAGAAACTTGCTCGATGTATGTTTCTATGTCAACTTCAATAACCATATAGTGAACCTTGCAATAATTCATTCTTCACGACTTCTATTTTGGAGCTTTACGTCCAAGCCTTAAATAAACGTTTTAAGATATATCAAAGTAAATCAGTTATATGATAGATAGTCGGCCTTGCGCAAGTCTTCAATCCAGGGTGATCAGGGGCCTTATCTTAACATAATTTTTAAGATAGCTGCTTTATAACAACTATAACTAGTGCAGTGGAATCCAATGGTGTAAAAGTGTCAATTTTCATTTGTTTCTAGAGCGGCACATTTTCACTGCACTCGGCTGACTAAGAGTCATTCAAGAGTCATTTATTTCAATTGAGAACGCTGATGGGGTGTATTCGAAGACTCTGATAGGAGACCCGTCAGCTCACACTACTGGTTATCACAACATGACTAGTAGCCTTTGGATTCGTTTCGGACTCTTTGGACGAGACAACACACACCAGTTGGAAACATGTGTCTAATGAATTACAGGTTTTGTAAATAAGTTTATTGAAGACTAGTACAGAAGCGGATTTAAAGGGAAACACTGTACAGTTGTTACGTGCAAAGTTAACTGACTCAAATATTGCAGATCGATGTTTTGTTCAAGTTAGGTAAGTCTTTGATCTATGCTGTTGTTAATTTTCATTACATGTACAGAACAAAACAGAACGTTCTTTACAAATAACTGATTTACAACAGTAATGTTATACACATGTATATGGCTAGTGGTAAATGCTGTCTCACACATATGACCATGTTTATCTGCCCATATGCCTTTAACTACGTTACATTCAGTACAACTACATTATCTTCCTATCTCTTAAGTCAATGTGGTTTCTATATTCACATGGTTCGCCTTTGAAGCCATTCGTTTTATATGTAAAATAACATTCAGGCTGGTGTTAAATTACCATTTACTTCCATACATAAAAACGGGTTGTTACCTCATATGAACAGTAAAAGATGTTCGTTATATTCCAGTTGGTGTTGTGCAACCACAGAATGTTGTCGGAATATCATTAGTTATATATTTTTAATAACAGTGGATCAAGAATATTAGACTTTATATAAGTAACATGTATATCAAGTTGTATATCCCTCATGCATATACTTTTTTTATTATTTGTTTAGCTCATTAACTAATAGATCATGGATTTGCCCTGCTGTTGTTAATAAATGTTACTGTTTATACAATTTAAGGATTATTTCGATCCCTCACAGTTGAATGATAACCAAATGTCTACGGGTTCAATTACTTGACGAAATATTCCCTGTGTGAACTTACAAATGTTTGAATTGATAAATTATACTTTAGAAGCGTAGAGCGTTTTGTTTTATAAACCGTCCATATATTTGCCAACACGGTTTCAGTACAGTTTAGTTTATTTCACCCAAATGTGATTTCGGAACAACCTTATTACCGTATAACCTTTTACAACCTTAGACCAGACTCGATGCAGTAGAACTTCTTCAAATATCAGCTCGCTACAATTACCAATCTAAAATTACAACTCATAGCGCGGGTTTGAGAATTAAATTTACTAAGAAATTTAACAATTTACTATACATGCGATAAGACAAAAAAGTTATAAGTAGAAAAGCATAACATAGTCTGTTACACAATGCAATTAAATTGCAAATCGTAAATCGTAAAGTTGAACGGCTAAATATGAAATTTGTACCATACTTTCCTGGGGAAAAGTCCAACAATGGTCAAATTATGGCCGATAATCTTTCTGCGGTCAAACGGGTAAATATTTAATTAACTTCCACAAATTGCCACATGTCATTGATGGCTAAAATAAAGTATTCCCTTTGAGGAAGGTCACTGTGACATTCACGCACCCCCTCCCCACGAACATCATCCACTATGACCTGTAGACTATAGTTTGAAATAAGCACTAAGAAAAGGACGGTTTACCGTTAATTACGTAAACGACAAAGAACATCAAACATATCGCCCGAAAAAAATAGTTGTCAATACCAGCGTGAACATGCTGTTTAACTACACATCCGGGTTCTTAATAATTCATGTCCTAGCATGGTCGTTATTTCCGCTCCATCTATGTGGATAATAATACTAAAACGAAGATCATTGTAACTACTTTGTGTATCTAATTATTTAGAACATGGACAATGCTTTATATTTATCACATGTAACTGTTAAATAGGTTATATAATGTTGGATATAAAGAAGAGAACAACCATTGAGCAATCCGAGTAGTGATTTGCGATATTTATTGGCCCTCTTCAAAAGGGTAGTTTGGTTTTAGTGATCATTCATACTGCCATAACACAGGAGGAATATTATCTAAGAAGCTAATACTTGAAGTTACTTCACATTGTTTAGTTGTGTCACTGCTTACTGTTCGAATTCACCGCCATCATATAAGTAAAATACCATTGGACACGGCGTTAAACACCAACCAATGAATGTCTGCGCTTCAATACCAGTCTTGAATAAATCTAAGTAATGCGAGCATTTTTTTTTACCGTTGATATGAATTCCGCCCTATTTTCGTGGCGAATACAATGCTAATTTCAATGGAGTACATTTTACTTTAGTATGAAGGCAAACAAGGAAAGGTGATACTGTTACATTGTATACAGTAGGGTTCACAATAGGGTTAAATTTCGTTGGGTTACGAAAGGTTTGATAAATCAGTTTTAATGTAGTTACGACATGGTTTGCGACTGACATCCATGATTATATTTGTTTAGTGCCCAAGCCAAAAAACGGAATGCGGTATTTTGAATACTGTGTCACAAGAGGGCCCTCCACGAACACAAAATGCTAAATCACTTGTTTAAAGCCAGCACTTAGAACTTCAAAAGCGTAAATGGAAAAACGTTCCGTTGAAATTTTGGTTAGATAAATGAACTGTTGTGCTAGATTCTGTTGTACAGAAACTAGTCCTAAAACGCTTTATGGTTTCTAAAATACCAATTATGTTCTTTCTGATGTTGTTCTCCCCTTAATAGGTACTGTATAAATTCATACTTATATAAAGGATTTTCAAAATAGAACGTCGGCTCGCGGTATTGTATGACACAGCTGTTTTCATTTCTGTTCCCTCACGTTTCCTTCATTGTTGTGGTTATGAATGTCCCATTACATAACCCATTGATCGTCTTTAATCGATTCCATGTAACGCCGTCTTATTACCACACAGAGCATTTGCTAGTAAACAACTTCTCGCAAAGTATAAGTAAATACATTTTACATAAATATAACATGATGACGTGTTCTATTTAAAGTGTAAATTTTAAATCTTATTTTTTATTTTATTGTTTGTGTTTTTCCCATGTGTACAGTAGACCGAACACTTAAGGGAGAGACTTTGCAAAGCAATGACTGAAGGGTCTATATCTAGGCTGTTATACGCCTATCGTTTACAGCTATTCAAACAGAGCTGGTACGATATGATAACAGTTCTGTTTCAGGTCCATATACATAGGCTTTGTTAAGGGTATATTGGTGTGCAGTATTTTCTTTATTCTATTCCCATGTATTGTCAAGTGTTATATTAAATATGCTCAGGTATGCCTTTGTACACATTTCCTATTCATTGAGATATAGATACTGTTAAGGGTTGACAAAAGAACAGACTAAATGCGACTTGGCCGAAAAACCTGGCCTTGACGTAATACGAATGACCTAAGTGCGTCACGTCATTGGTAGATTGCCAGATGTGTTTATTATTTGCGTCATTCTATGGCCTCAGTTACACTGGCATCGAAAAGGTGAACTAAACTGAGTCGGCTCTGATCCACACCAGATCCGGCTGTTTTTAGTTCACCAATTAATGAAGGTTTGCGGTTACACGGCACTTTTGGCAGCCCTGCCAGCAAACGTCGCGGGAATCTTGACACACTGCCAGTTAGTTGAGCGAGCGGCTACACAATGGAAAAACGTCACGGCATTCCAAGAGAACGTCACGGCTTTCCAATAACGCCACCTGTAGGTGAACTAAACTGAAATGCGGATTATTGTTTACCCATCAAATTTGTTGGTTAAAAAAAGGCGGACTATTCTAACCCGGATCATATTTAGTCCACCTTTTTCTGCCATGTAAATGCAAACGTAAATCAGAGCCGCCTCAGACCCACCAATTTTTGGCCGTGTAACCGCGGCTTATGTGACGTCATTGGCAGGTTGCCAAATGTGTATAAGGAGTATGTACAATCTAAAACAAAGTCATATGCGGTAGCAATGGACCAACAAAATACTATCAGGGGTGATAAAAGTGTACTATTTTCTGTTGTTAGCTTCTTGACCTCAACAGCAAACAATCAATTCATTGGTAGATACAATAATATCAAATACATATGTAGATGAGATGTTTTATCATTTTTGGCCATGAATATAAGACGTTGCCTTGGTCACTCTGCACCATATGGTATTTTTGTTCGGCAGCACGCCTGGTCGATCATAGTCATTGGCTCATTGGTATTGATCAGTTAGAGTACATCACTTTAGGAAAGCCGGTTTCACGCTGTTAAATGACCACTGATCCTTTGTGAATGTTGGGAATATTAGCCTCTGCCGAACCCAGTCTCTTGTATGAACTCACTCACTGTGGGACGAACAATCAGATGTCAGAGGTTCATTGACATGATATAACCACTATCGTCGACAAGGGATTGCTATAAACAATACCACAAATTGCGAGGTTTTTCGAGAATGTTACCTATGGTTTATCGTTCTACTTGTAGATAAATGTATACCGACGAATTATAGTGTGACTTGTTGACACTTTCGCATCATTAGATGTATTAAAAATCATTAGGATTTCCTTGAGAACCAAACTTGAAAAAACATAAATTCCGAAATAAAGATTTGGCTTGATTATTGTTGAAAATCGTCCAAAAATATATTTCAGCAATGTTTATTAAATTGAAAAACTGTGTCAGTCCGGTTTTAACGTACCTACCTCCGATTTCATAGATCGACTCCTCACCCTTCAAAACGCTACAATCTTAAGTAAAATTACGTAACGGGTGATTCAAACCAACAACCCAACTAGTGTAGTGAGTCAGTGATTGGTTTGGAAGCTTAGAATGGGTCCACTTGATAAACAGAATAAGGCCACATGGAATTTGACGAGTGTGCCTAAAGTTCCATGTCTCATAGTTGTCCATGTTCAGACAAGATGCAAGAGTACTGTTTCTACGTGAAAGAGATCAGAGAGACAAGTTTTTAATTAACCTGTCATACAGAGGCCGGTCTTTAACGTCTGTCCTGTGAATTATCAGCCTGATTCAAAGGCATCGTCTGCCTTTCATTGTCACGTCAGTGATAGCTCAATAACCATAACTCCACGGTCTCATTGACTTCAACTTAATTGATATAATCATCTGGTATATTCCTTGCGAGACACCTCGGAGTATTAGTTAGAGACTGAATGTAAAAATGTCATTCTGACCATGACGACAAGATGCTATTTTCGATCAATGGCAGAGCGGTTGTACAATGTATAAAATAATTAATAAGCCTTTTCGCCAGATCGGCGCAATACAGCTGTGCATTGCTAACATCAGGTTCCATCCAAGCTATAGCGCAATTTAACATTTATCTCTCAAAACTGTAGTATTATATGTATAAAAAAATCACGCAGAGCTTTAGATACCTACATGTGGACTATTTTTACATCGCTCGTTCTCTTGAATAAACTGCTGCTGCTATAAAAGCATACCAAAACCATTGAATTGTCTTGCATTCTTAGCTATAATGAATATGCATCACTAGTTGTTGTTTGGTGAAATATGGGCCATTGATTGCACACTAGGTAATAATACCCAGAAGCAGGTGCAAGCAGCTATGTGACTGAGTAAGGTATGTATGCTTAAATTCACTCTAAAAGAGAATTGCTTTTTCAGAAGATCATAAGTATGAACTTTAAGGATTTATTTGATTACCTTATATTACTCGATTTTTACATGTCGGTAACATAATGATACTAATGATACTGTCCGATGTATTCACTAAAGCTTGGGTAGTCTGCTGTTCAGGGTACATACAACACATTATGTTATCGAACTTTGTGTCCGTAGGGTCTCCCCGTTCTGTCGCGATCTATCGTTCTCACTTAAGCGTTATACTGCTTCATACCATTTTAAATGATCCTTCTCTGTGGGTTGTAAGAACACAATTGTTTGTTTTTTACCAGAAAAAAATCGTGCCCAGAAAGGAAGTCTTGAAATATATTCTGATGCTGTTCTCTATTCAAATTTATTACATTCCACATCGCTTCAAA
>JAVFBZ010173077.1:0-16206 GCA_032466195.1 Katharina tunicata | reverse complement strand
TTACGGAATATATAATTTATGTTGAGCGTGATATACTGATTTAGCTCGAGGATTTTCACTCGTAAAGCAGCCCAAAAACAGTAGATGACAACGATACAAGTCAATATTCACGATGAAATTTTCATAAACCGTCACTGTGTACACGACAGAAACAACTGCACACGTGCTGCTTCCTTTAATTTGTCTCACTTAAAGGCTTTCATATTGTAGCAACTGGTTTTACGCCTCAAAGCTGTAATGTGGATCAATCCGGGGGACTAACGATACAGCTAGTGTCTTTCATACATAAACGCTTAATATATGTTTAGTGTATTGCACTTACGTCCAACCAATAAACTTATCTCACAGCACAATAAAAACGTTTCTTGATAGTGACCGAGGTATTCCGGAGGTTTTTGCTGAGTATACTTTATACTTGTCCCAAGCGGCGTTCTCCTAATTGTATACCAGTGTTTATATCCTGACGAGGATCAAGTTATTATATAATCCAAGAGGATTTCTTTTTTTTTTTCTTTACAGTCAATTTCGTTAGTTTCTATTATTGGGAATTGTATTGTAACAATAGGAAGTCACAATTTGTCCACTCTCTTGACGAAGCCGACTAGTGTTCAATGACGTTTAACAGACTCTTAAAATGGCACCAGGATATGAGTGTTATAACTAATGCTCAAATGGGATTCTAACAAGGCCTTGGTACCCGTGATGCTATATTTGCTCTGGACGCTTTAATACATAAATATCTCTCTAAATGAAAAAAAAAACTGTACTGCCTGGTTTTGCTGACTATGTGTCAAGCGGCAAGGTGATTGCACCGATTTATTCCTTTATTCAATCGGCCTAATGCAAGGCGAATGTCTATCACCCATTATGTTTTCTTTATTTCTAAATGATATTAAAACAGAGTTAGTATTGAATGACAGTCCCTTTATCGATATTAGCGACATTAATCTGTCCCTGCTCATGTACGCGGACGACACTGTTCTTATAGCAGAATCCCCCGATAAACTAAAGTCTTTAATAACTGGATGATCGGTCTACTGTGAGAAATGACAATTAACCATTAATGTAGCCAAAACCAAAGTACTCATTTTTCATTCTAGTTGGCATTGCCAAGATATCCACATCTATCTTAACGAACAAGAGTTGGAAATTGTTAATAACTTCGTTTATCTTGGTTTACTGTTTTCTTACAACGGTTAATATAAAAAGTGCCAACAATAACTTGCAGAACAGAGTAGCAGAGCTATGTACGGTTTACGCAGTAACATGTCCGATTTTGGGCTAAATATTGTTACAAAAATGTCGCTTTTCGATACATATATCACGAGTATAATGCAGTATGGTTGTGAAACCTGGGGTATGCATCCTGCAATAGATATTGAAAATGTACACTTAAAATTTTGTAAATGGATACTTGGGGTCCCTAGGACTGCCACTGACGCAATGGTATATTTTGAATTGGGTCGCTATTCTATGCTGTTACACAGAAAATATTATATGATAAAATACTGGTGTAAATTGATTAATACCGATAACTGCATTCTATCCTATCTGTATAATGACATGTGTACGTCACGCAAGACATGTTGGCTTACCTGTGTTAGAAATGAATTAAATAATGCAGGAATGAGTGAGTATTGGGTAGCACAGTCTGTCCTAAATGTTACACACTTGATCAAACTTTACAAGTCTGTTCTAATATACTCAAAATCTTCGCTACCAGATGGCAACAATGTCTAAATGTTTCATCTACAAACATATAGCAGGTTCGTTATCATTACAATTCTACTTGAAAAAATCTGTATTGAACAAATTTCACAGGGTCATACCGCTATATCGTATATCTGCGCACGGTTGCAGCATGGAAGATACGACAACGTCCCTCGCTCTGACAGGTTGTGTATAAACTGTAGTTCTCAGAGCGTGGAAGACGATTACCATGTTATTCTAATTTGTCCAGCATCTGTTAATCTAAGGGTAAAGCATATAAAGAAATATTATTACAAAAAAAACATCTGTTTTTAAATTAGTGCAACTTCTATCCACTAAAAATGTAATCGTACTTAGATACCTAGGGATATATTTAGAAAAAGCCCCCAGACAATGACAATAATTGTTTCGGCCACTCTACGCCATATTAACTGTTATCAATAATATGTACCAATAAGCTGTAAGCTTAAGGTGAATAAACTATACTATACTATCTAGAATCGACATTATATTTTCCAAAATCTGGACGATTTGGCATTTTCATTACTGCCTAATAATTAACTGATCAATTATCCAGTTACGTTAATACAGCCATAAATACCTTAAACACAAAATTTATTTCCGCATATTATGAATCATTAAAACAAAAAGGCAGTATGTCATAAGGCCGTGGGTTACCCGTGGACTCCTTATATCCATAATAGAAAAGTAACTGTACAGAGAATCATTAAAACATATATAGTGACTACACGACACGCAAACAGTACTGATCATATGTATAGATGATAGCAAGCTGACTAAACAAAAATCTGTATAGCTAAAATACTTTGTTGAAAAATGTATTTAATAAGCATAAGAGCAACATCAAAAATACACAGAGTATCCTTTAACAGCTTCTAAACAAAACTTACATCAATAACTTTGTGACTATAAAACAAATTGCTGAGAGGTGTAATCATTATTTCACCTCTACTGCTTCAAAGTTAGATTTAAACATCGATCCTGTGTCTGAAACCAGTTATTCGGAATACCCTGGAAACCCACATACTACTTATATTATTTCCAGAGCATATCCAATAGTGACATAGAATCTGTGGCAAATAACCTTCAATCGCCTGCAGCATGGTTTAATGACCACATTCTTATAGGGAATAATCACATTTATTACAAAAATTGTTACAAGGCAGGTCGCTGATCTTTTCAACACAGATGGAACATTTTTAGGTCATACCGACTTAGAAAGATTGATTGATATAAAGTTAAATATACTTCATTATATAGGTATGCGAAAATTTTGTGCCCGTTTAGAGTAGCCTTAAGCTCAGTTCAATTTCCAATCAGACCTTTCCATTTGAATGTGCTGCTAACATGTGAAAAAAAGGCACCAAGCCATTTTATCCAATGTATATGAACAACAATTATGTCAAACCTAAATGTGAACCGAAATAGGAAAAGTTACTGAAGGAATATGGCTTAGATTGGTGCAAAATCCACTCTCTTCCATTTAAATGTACAACAGATGTTAGTTTAAGGTGGCTTCAATATAGAATTACCAACAGAATATTGGGTACCAATCAATTCTTGTTTAGATTACATATTAAAGATTCTGATAAATGTAACTTTTGCCCAGGTCAAGTGGAGACAATCGTACATATTTTTTGGGACTGTCCAGTAGTTAAATTATTCTGGGCAGATGTAGCCAGATGGCTTTACCCAGCTGCAGAGAATGCATCTTTTACACTAAAAACTATCTTATTTGGATGTAACCATAGTAATGACAACGTGTATAATACCATTTTACTGTTGGGCAAAAGATACATTTTTCAGTGTAAAATTAAACATTTGCAGCCTCATATTAATAATATTAAGGCAAGTGTTAAAAACTATTATGAAACTGAAAAGGTTATTTTCTACAACCAGCTCGATAGTACTGGGTTTAAAAGGGGGTGGGCAGCCTGGCATAGCTTAGGCTTTATTGTTTAAAGTGTGTGATTTACTTGTAAATGTTCGAAATTTTATCACAGTGTGCGTTTAGGCATTAGAGACGTTTTTATTAGTTAAAAATAGCCAAAGTCGATACTATCGGCCAAAGAATGTTATATGCTAAGCTATTTCATGATTGAACAAAGTTTGTCACAGTTTCAAAAGATGCCTTCACCTTGCCTCTAGGTTCACCGAACATGATACCATCATTACACGCTGCAAACGAAGCCTATGAACTAAAAAAAGACGCGCTCTTTAAATCCCCCTCCGCCAACTCTTAGTTGATTCTGCCAATATACCCTGAGATCTATTACCAAACGTTGTGAAAGCGAGAACGTCTTGTGTGGCCAAGGCGCGGTTATTTGAAGTGGATTTACAGTCAATTGAGCGCATCCAACCTCTGCAGCGGCTTTGCGTTTACATGTAAATTTAGAAATACCACCAGGGGCTGTAATCTATCATAATCTCTAAAGAGAGTGAATCAGATGCCTTTACTTCCAGAGTTACTTGACGTCATTTTATGGCAGTACAAAACTAAGTTCGAAAGTTGGGAAAGTTGGGAAGTATCAGTGTCTGAGTCAATGAAAAAGTTAAACTGTAACATAAAAAATTGTAGGACAATTTTTAATAATGAAAGCTGAGTGGTCTAGGCGACCGTTATTTGCTGTTTTCGATAACTGAGTGTTGCGGGTTCGATTCTCACGTCAGGCTAAGCCTGCTTACTTCGTACCTGTAATCTGCTCTAACGAACAGCAGTTCCATCAACTCTTCTTCTGAAATACATGATACCGAATTATACTCCAACAATGTATATTTGTTTAACTATAACATTCCCATTGTTATTGTGTCTATAGCTATTGCTGGCCAATAAGGAAATATATAAAGAAATAACAAAAAAAGAATTAATGTATTTCTGAAATTGAAAACAGATCACTTAAAACAAAACAAAATATGAGGAAAAAGTGTGGGAAAATGAACATCCCACAATACAATGTTTTGTTCTTTTTAATATGTGAACTGGAGCGATTTATTTTTAAACACGTTAGTTACTGCCCCTGTGTTAGGCGAGAAGAACTCTCTCAATCTGTAGGCTTTATCTTATTTCAACATATAACTTGTATTCAGTTTCGGCGAAAAAATACCGAATTGTAATTTGACGTGGTTACGGTCGTCCACCACCACCACCCACTCCAGAAAGTCACCCATCTCCCATTCCATTGAACCCACAGTGAAGTCAGACTCGGACTGGAGATAGACACAATAAACATGGTAGAGTTTAAAACAAAAGCACAGTGAAAATAAACCTGTTAATGGTAGCTTTCAACACACTGCTTCCAGTCATGGATATCAGAGTTGGTGATCTCTCTCCAGAAACCTTAAAATAGCAGTACAATCCCTCAGAAACAGCGGATCGTATCCCCTCTTAACTAGAGCAGCTGTTTCTTTTTTGTTCTGCCCCGGGATACAAATTGCTTCTTTACAGGAAAATTGATACGCAGAAACAACTTAAAGAATGATCAAAAGACAAACAAACAAAAATGTTTTTGATTTACTACTCCAGCGATTCCGGACTGAACATCATTTTATCAGACATAAATGGGCTTTTCTTTCAGTTCGCCAATAAACTCCAGTATTTCATTACATCATAATATTTAAGTATTTATGGACAGTTACACATTTTATTTACATCTAAATATTGGCAGGATGAATTTCATAAAGGAAAATTCAAACTCAAACACAAAAGTGTTATCAAAAGAAGAACAGAAACAAAAGTTGTATGTTCAGGTAACCTGTATTACCTATATGTCCAAAATATTGTTTAAGTGTTATTATAAAGACTGAAATTCCAGACAAAAATTTTAATTACCTTGACTTTCATTGGGTGGAACTTACCTAACATAAATGTTTTGCCTATATATAAATGATTGACAGTATTGAAAAACAAACATTTGTACGCAGTAATGGTGTATATATTGACGGGCAAAGATGAAGGGTCAGTTCTGAAAGCACGACGAACTTATGTGAATATATAATGCTAAACATTAAGGACAAAGGTACTGTCTCTTCCAAAATAAAACCACATATTCGATGTGTCGCGGGCAGGAGGCCAGATGGTCTCTTTTTCTGGGCAGTCGAGTTATTTCCCTTGAAGTGAGACTGACATAGATTTTTCAGAAATTCACACATCAAACACAAACACATATTGTGACGAATATCTTAAGACAGTTACTTATAAAGCTTCAAGTCGATTACCTCTAAACAATGTTAAAATTCGATTTGACATAAGTTTATGCTGTACAAACGCAGCCTGTGATGTAAACAATCCCGTTATTTTACAGCCTTCACCAATAGCCGAGCTCGAATTACCTTTGAGGGGTTTTTTTTATCAACATTGTAATGCACTGGGCTTCTTGTATAGTCAAAATATCGCCTTTCGAGCGGATTGTGGCTAAACTTAGAAGATAGCGGCGTATTATTGGGTTTTAGCAGTTAATTAAAAGAAGCTAAAAAGAACAGTGAGAGATGAGAGACATACTAATATTCTTCCAGTCTAAATTATAATGTAAGTAATTCTTTCCTGAATTTACTAAACACAGAGAAGAAAAAAAAAGTTATTTCTCGATTTGATGATTTTATAACAATTGACCTTTCATGGTCTTAGCCTAAACTTTGTCGATGGAAAACATTAATTTATAACAGCGATTTGCGAGTTTTTGTGTGGATTGCAGTCAGATTATTTCCAACGAGAATTGGTTCGATCTCGTATTTTTTCTTCCAGACATTTGTCTCGGCTGTATTAACTGTTGTTGAAGTATACTGTCAATCCAGCTGTTATGGACAGTGATTAAAGTCATCGTCTTGTTGATTAGATCGGCTAGGCTCGTAATATATTATCCTGGGTCCTAGTTTTCTAACTACTGCATGTTGTATTCACTTAATCTTACAGAACTGATAATAACGACACAGAAAGGGTAGTTTGCCAAAGATTCTAGATCAACTTGAACCCAACTTAAGGTAAATATTCACAGCGAGTATAATATACAGAAAGTTTTAATGGTATACAGGAACATGGGCACAAATGCATATACTTAAGCAGATTAGTCGATATTAAAGTGGTCAGATTGATAAAATAAAAGCCTGGCTTTGAAAGTGATTGTTCCATTTATTGATTTAGTATGACACTTGCTCGCCTTTGATTATGCGGCAATATGGACAGCGATATCGCTAACTATGCCAGATGTTGTTCAAGGTCCGGTTTTAATTGTCATGTTAACACAGTATTAATGTGGTCAGAGAATAAGACAAAACATGATGGAGTGGATAATTGTGAGCAGCCTTGTGTCCTACTGTGTGTTATGTCTTAATAGAAGTAACTTATCTTTTGTAAGTCGTGAAACCACATCTCACACAACGTGTTTCCACCTCCGCTTGCCTCGTTTGACCTTTACGAATGTCGATGAATCACAAAGAATATCGTGATTACGATTTCTGACAGACATTAGAGTATTTCAATTTGTCGACCCACGTCCAGTCCCGGAAGTCACCGAGATCGTTCCATTATACTCAAAATGAATATGGAATAAACGCTCAAACTAAAAATGGCACAGCTCAGTACACGCCATGAAAATAAATCAGTCCATGTCACCTTTTAACACACTTGGTGGATGTTCACGAATTGTCTTAGATGAATTTTATACTAGGTTATCGGTTTACTCGGGTTAACCATGTTCAATTCTACATATTGGTTAAAAGAGTCGTGTTACAATATATGCCAAAATATAACCGAGTATTTGATTAAAGAATCCAGATCGAGCTTACCAAATGTGTTTTATATTCATGGCCTTGTCGCTGAGCCAAAATTTAAAAAAAGAGTTGATAACTGATATCTTAATTGTTTCCAGTATATACAAATCATCTCAGCTTTATCGACTGTAGAGCTATAGGCTAGTAGTCCAGAACAAACAAATAGAAACTCAAGACAGTAGCACTATCCCAAAGAAAAATATTTACTAAGATATTTTCGCCCACAGTTGCTATATCGTGAAATCTACAACATCTGAGTCGTGAATAGAGTATAAAATTGTTGAGAGATAGACGGGAGGTCAAGTTTCCATACACGGAGAAAGAGAGTTTAGCCCAGTGACTGAGACAAAGATTCCATAACTGGTGTGCCAAAGTGTTTTTCTACAACAGCCTGCTTATGGAAGAGACGAGTTACTTCCCTTTAAGTTCATTTGGAAAATATAGCTTGCCCAAACATATTTACATTAAATTCGAACACATATTCTGATAAGAAATACAATATAGTATGATATTAAGAGAGTTATTTTTTTTTCGTCGAAAACCACAATGCTACTCTACATTACCTGGTGATGTGGTACCGATGCTATTCTAAAACCACTATTTCTTTCTCCTGTCTAAAAACAGCCAGCCGGGGCTGCGTAACCTTTCATTTTTTACATTGATAAGGTATGTTTCTCGCTCAGTCTCATGTCCTTCTTTCACGCCTAATTTCATCCAGGTTGTGCACGTGTCTTTGAAGTGGATAATCTTGTGTTTAACCGTCTGTGGAAATGTAACGTCTTAAATAACCCTGTAGATTTACTACCCAACATTCTGACAGGGGGAACGTCCTGTGTGGTCAAACTTTTGCTGATGCAAGTGGATTTGTGAGGCAAATTGAACGACCCTTTGAATGACGAGATTCTATGATGGGCATGTGCGCCATAAGTCGACAGTATATAACGTGTGTGTTTAAAATTGACTAGGTACTTAATCAGCCAATTAAATCGCCTTATTTTAACCCAAAACATCTTTGAAATTCATTATTTCACGTGAGAATCTTTTTCACATGCCAAGTTTTCTTATCTTACGTTGCCTTTGTCACAATTCACTAGTCAGGACAAAATGTTTCCCATAAGACAATAAAATTGACGTGTGATCAAATTTGACATGTAAGAAAACCATTCAACACGTAACAAAGTGCACGGGAAACGTGCTAATGTTCACCGGAAACGTCTCGTTCTTAACTAGCCAATCAAAGGACTAGGAATAAGCATTTTTCGACATGTTGTACGCAAACCGCAAGTAGTTAATTTTCACGTTGTTTTATAGCCAATGAAAAAGCGAATAATTGTGTGTTTATATATGTACTTATATTTATAACGTGTACAAAAAAACTTATTCCCAGTCGTTTGATTGTCTGGCTAAGAACTAGACGTTTTAGGTTAATATTAGCACGTTTCCGCTGCACTTTGTTACGTGTTGAATAATTTTCTTACATGTCAAAAAATTTGATCAATTTCATTGTCTTATGTGAAACTTTTTTTTCTGACTAGTGAATTGTGACAAAGGCCACTTAAGATAAGAAAACTTGATGTGTGAAAAAGATTCTAACGTGGAATAATGAATTTCAAGATGTTTTGGGTTAAAATAAGTCGATTTATTTGGCTGATTGAGTACCTAGTTAATTTTAAACAATCACGTTAAATACTGTCGACTTATGACGCACTTTGCCCTTCATAACATTCATCAGTTACACCCCAAACCTGACAATGGTTCTAAATTCCTGGGATATGGGAAGTGTTTTCCCCTAATCAGACTAACACAACTGTAAACATTATAGCCAGTCTGAGATAGGTGAGTAATTAATTTCCTGAGTTAACTAACATAAGACAGTGTGTCCATTGTGAATCCAAAACCATTTCATCCGCGTGTTGAAACTTCTGCACTGCTTTCTGACAAGACCAGTGACAGTCATACAGGAGTGTGACTGACTGATTGATTGGTTGATTGATTGATTGATTGATTAATTAATTAATAAACGAAAAGAGGCAGCACCACACTTCAGGGATAATCTGATCACCTGTAATTTGTATCTCAAAGGACTATTATACAAACTGAAAATTGTAGTCACAGTTATTATTACAGTCAATGAAATTGGGAAAAAATAAAATCAGACGTCTTATATTTGTGTGGTTAATGTGGTTAATCATTAATTTTACATTTAGTTCATTTTTTAAATTTGTCATGTTGAGGTTTCCTTGAACTTGAAGTGCCGCGCCCACTCAAAGTCAAAATCTGGTCTTGAATACAGCTGGGTGAAAAACTTCAGTATCTAAGCTTGTACAAATATTATCTGTTGAAAATTGTAAAAAAGTGAACAATTTATTAAAAATTCTTTAAAGCTAAAAAAAGAAATTTAGCCGAACTCCGCCATAATATTTGCATTTAGCCTCATATTAAGTTATTATGAGCCTTATATTATTATACTAAAACTGATAGATATGGTTCTACCAAACGCGATTTATCGACGCCTTTGTCGTCTTAGAGAAATTTGAAATATGTATAGACAGCTTAACATAAAACATGTTTCCAATAGATGTTGGTGATAAAGATACAGAAAAAACAAATACAAATTCTAGAAAGTAACCTTGGCCCAAAGACAAACTACTATCTTTTCGTTTAAATATGCTTTATCTTAAGGTCTCCGATAACTGCAAATGGTGTCGATGTGAGATAGAAAACAGGTTCTGTTCCACGAAGAAAGTGAGAATATGCTCTGGTACATCAGCTTGTTGACGTAAACCCAACCTCCTGGACTGTTACCGGGGCCATTATCACTATCGTTATCTTTTTCGCCCAGAAAGAAAACACCATTTGTGATGCGGCCCCTTCCCGATTGCCTTTGTCTTGAGGACAAGCGTTACTTTCATTGAAAACGTCAAAACAAATGTGCCTGAACTGCTTACTAGTCATATACTACCCTTTGATAAGGAATAAGCATGTATAGAAATACCGATTTGATTCCTGTAGACCTGTCCAGGTTTGATATTACTGGGTGAAGAAAGAGGGTCGCCCTGATAACGTATGTTCTTCAGTGAGTTTAGATCTCAGGAGCTGCTTGCACGACTTGCATCCTTTCGGTTCTGCTCGGGTTTGATTACCTTTAAAGCACTCCGATGTTTAACTGTCTTTGCAAATGTAACGGTTGGAACATCCCTCGAGGTTTATTACAAAACACTATGATAGGGAAGGCGTCTTTGGTGGTCACACAAACACTGTTTTAAGTGGATTTGTGAGGTAAAATTAGCGTATTATCGCGCTACTGGCGTTCACCGTTTAAACGCTAACTCGCAACCCCCACTCCTGACAATCGCTGAAAACTCCTAAAATCTTAGCAAACGTGTCCTCAAGTAAGAAATAAAGAGATAACCTTACATTCCAACCAGGCTGAGTAATCTGAGTAAGACTTTTGTGAATTTACAACTCACCATACGTTACAAGTTAGCTTTCTCTACGCCATTGTAATAAGTGACATATATTAGCTATCTCTATAATGACTGATGACTATTGCACTATGATGTAACTATTGTATGCACAAGTCCGAAACAGAATTTACAAAAACCTTAAACTAAAAATATCCTGTTTTCAAAGGCTAAAATAGGTAGACAAATATACACGAAAAGTAATAGAAATAAAATATATATTAATTCCAAAATAAACGCTCTGAAAAATATTTGTGTAGAACGCTACTGTTATTGTTAAAATAAGGAGCCAAAATGTCTTGGAATCAAATTGAAATACAGCCTTTATCTACTTATATCTGCCATAAACATTTAATAGTCGCGTTTTGAATGTCGGCGAATTTGATAAAATACCATAATAACCTCAATTGCAAACATACTCGAAGCGTGTCCAGTAATGGGTAAAATCGAATGAAAGCATTTCAGAACACTTATCAAAATTATCCATCGGTTTTAATGGATAACTTAATCATGGACACCATCCATTCTAAATAGTTAGTCAGCACTCGTTCACTTCAGGTATTAAACTCAGTAAAGCGCGATATAGTTTAGAGCAAAACCGTGAAATTAACCTGCTTCCACCCACGACAGCATGTTCTCATGCTGGTATATATACCAGAGTCACTTATCGCCGTGTTTGATCAAGTATAGAACTGTGAAAATTCTTCTCCCCCACGACAGCTTGCTTTCAGGCTGGTATATACCAGTCACTAATCGCCGTGTTGGATCAAGTATAGAACTGTGAAAATTCTTCTCCCCCACGACAGCTTGTTTTCAGGCTGGTTTATACAAGAGTCACTTATCGCCGTGTTTTATCAAGAATAGAACTGTGAAACTTCTTCTCCCCCGGGACAAAACCTCATTTAGGAAAAGTGTTCCCCAAAAACATCAAGCATATCTTAAATCCTGTTTAAAATACATGTTGTGCTCATTGTATATATGGATCAGATATTACCTCGAGATGTTTCTTATGTGCAATAGCTTATTTTTATTCATCGAAAACAAATATGAACAGATTTGCAATCGCCGAGCGATTGCTGTTCAACGTCGCACTCAAGAGTAATCCACTTATATGACAACTTTGAGTTGCCGTTGTAAGGTGGAAAAACCGGGAAAAAACATCACACGATCTCTGATCGAAGCCACCCGAAATCTTGCCTACGACTCGAGCCTATTCCGGTTCTGATTTCGAGTAGCGACAATGGCGACAGTTCTTGGTCCAAGGGTATATACAATTCGTGTAATTGAATTCAGCATATATGAGCGCTGGCACTGCTAGCCAGAGAACCGAGTTCGAATCCAGGTGGAGGCAAGCAACATATTCTTTCTCTACATTTATACAAAAATATATATATTTGTTTTCGTTTGTTTTGTTTGTTAGTTTCTTGTTGTTGTTTTTATTTATTTTTTCGGGCAGAGGGGGACTTAAGGATGTTTTGTCTTTGTTTGCCGAATACAAGAATTCTGGAAAACGGAGTCGAATTCGCGTAGTGATAGACAGTGAATTAAATGTACTGAGTGATCTCCCCTTGATCAAAATTTACACCTTTATTAACTGCTGGAGTGGTTGGGCGACGTCACGTAGACGTCCGGATCCTAAACGACCATCATTTTCCAACATATCCAACCAGTGTTTACTTAGTAAACGTTTCCAATTAGTTAACCATCCATGACAGGAAGTCAATCAGTAGATTGTCCCCTCAAGATTTGTTTGTTTTGGTGTTTAACGTCGTACTAAAGATTATTTCACCTATATGACGACTTTTATGACGTCATATATGCTTGACTTTTCCTTGCCGGTGTATGGTGGAAAACCGGGAAGAAACCTCGTAAAAACCACCCTGCGAACTCCGCCTCCACCGGAAAACTTCCCTTATATACCTAAGGTCCATCGAATCTTTTCCGGGTACAGTGAAGTGGTCTCCTCGCAAGAGTAACCATATAGTTCACCTTCAGAGGTGGGACAATATTAGCCTCTGGACAAGAAATGGTATTTGGTCATTCTTGCCGTAAATGAATTGAACCTCAAACTGTAAGATGAACGTTTTGCGAAGAGAACAGTGTATAGTAAGTATACACAGACGTGAGTCGCAATAAGTTATCCAGTAGTACAGTCAGGTAATGAGCCTCTTCTAGCGTCCCTGCAAATTAAAATCCCTCTATTCCTTCTCAACATACCATCTACTGACAATTATATATTTTTGATATACTGTGCTTTGTAACTGATATGTGTTTTCCTGTATAGATAGTCTGATTCAACCTCTGAATAACTAGCTGCACTCGCGTCACTTCTCAAAACTGAAACTCTACGCTAATAACATAACTAACATAGACATTCCTACACGACACTCGATGGTCCTCGCTTAGTAACATCAGTTTTCGACCTGTCAATCATTGCGAGTATTTAAAACACATGTTTGCTTGACATATGATGGATAGACTCCAGGGGAAAAAAAGATGAATAGAGAAAATCGAGAGGGAAGAAACGGGGATAAATTCGATTGGCTTAATTCATTTCAGACGCCGTGGAATCTGGGACTGATCATGGTACGAGTCAAGTTTGTTCAAAGTGAGAGCTCGTTATAGATAGTCTGATTCAACCTCTGAATAACTAGCTGCACTCGCGTCACTTCTCAAAACTGAAACTCTACGCTAATAACATAACTAACATAGACATTCCTACACGACACTCGATGGTCCTCGCTTAGTAACATCAGTTTTCGACCTGTCAATCATTGCGAGTATTTAAAACACATGTTTGCTTGACATATGATGGATAGACTCCAGGGGAAAAAAAGATGAATAGAGAAAATCGAGAGGGAAGAAACGGGGATAAATTCGATTGGCTTAATTCATTTCAGACGCCGTGGAATCTGGGACTGATCATGGTACGAGTCAAGTTTGTTCAAAGTGAGAGCTCGTTAGTTAAACTTGCCGATTCTCAGTGAGACGGAAATGTCCCAGATCGAGCCGCCAATGTTGAAGGTTTGGTTTCCATCGCTCTTCTCAAACACGGCTAATTTATGTGTTGTTTCTGGACCTAATCTCACCCCAGTAGTTGAGGGACTTCAGGGCGCACGTTCTTACAGGTTTATCCGTATTCGTCTAATAGGTATCTTCAAAGTCAATGTTTTTCTGATTTACAAAAAGTCCGTTTACCAAAAACAAACTAAACTAATTATTATACAGAAAACACTATAGGGAAGATAAAGATAAATCGAATATACATTTAAATAAAAACGGGACAGTGTTTGGTTGCCAAATCGTATCGACATATTTAAAGAGAGTGAGTAAAATTATCCGCCATTACTCAAGACAGGGAGATCAGTATTCTTACAAAAGAAAGAATAGTTACAGTTTTGGTGCTCCAGGGATAAGCATAATAGCACATTTACGACGTGAATATTTCCGAAAGAGCTGTGATTTCTATCCAAATAGCTGAATACATTTACTTGGACATTTTACGCAAAGAAGAAAAAACGTCCGAAAATTCTCGATTTATGTATTTTTTGTCAGTTGTTATTAGTTAGCCGACAGACAACCGGCTTATCGCACAAAAACGACTGGAAGGGTGGAACCACATCCTGCAAATATTACATTTATACTACACTTACAACAAATTAGCTTGGATGCTGAATGGAATGAACGGAGTGAAAGCTTTCCAGATTAATTGGGAGAATAAATATTGACAATGAGTCAATAACATTTAATATGCTTATACATTAAATAATGATACTTTAAAACTTTTGTGAAGAGAAATATTAGCATTTTAACATCCAAAGAGAAGCAGGCTAACAATAATAGAACGGTGCTCAAAATACAAATACTGTCAGTATAGAAATAAATAGAAATAGAAATAAAATAATCATTCAGGTATATTTCTGCATAAGTTATTAATTATATAAAAGTAAACATCTAAACTCTTTTGATGTTGGTATAATAATCCGCAAACAATATTTAAGAAATAGTGGTTTAACTTTTAACAGTACATTCTAATACCTATAGCTGAAACCTGGATGACTATTTCTAAAATAAATTTCATACTTCTACCAAAAGTATTGTAAATAATTTAGCGAATAACTTGATCAGGTTTATTGGCTGAAGTGATTCTGTTATACTCAAGACCATACAGAGTGTGTCAGCTCTCCCTTGTCATTTCAGCGAAAAAAAAAGGAAAATATTCAAAGGTTTTTTAAATTACAGGTTGTTTATACAAACGAAATCAAACAACAGGTCTAGAAGGTAACACATAACAAAAGACAATTGCTTATTAAAAGTTTTTACTACAATTTGTTTTACAATATAGTTTCCAAGAATAGCATTACTATATTGTTTGTAGACCTACTCTCCAATAGCCCAAAGTACAAATGCGGTTTTATATCTTTGGAAGATAGACAGGGGTTCAAATTTCAGAGAGAAAGTGTTATGATAAGCTCTCCTACACCAGTCTGTTGATATAAACCCAATCACGTGGAGTGCTGCTGTGTCCATAATCATCATAGTTATCAGAAAATACCATATTTTCAATAGCCGAGGCTGCGAAACTGTTCCCTTCAACAGCCCAGCTTCTTTCCTTGAAACTGATCGGGCTCATCAAGCTTGTACAGACAAGCACTAAATAATCCAAACATACATGTAGCTCTTGATGAATAAAACCTTAACTTGAATCGGTACACATTGTTGTAAGCAATCTAGCTGACCATGTCATACTTCTTCCTGAAGTAAGAATGACGTTTTGTGCGATGAAACTAATTCTTCTTTGCTTAGACTGCCATAAAGAGAGTGGTGTTTCCAAACATGGTACAGATTTCTATGGTCAGAGCAAACCAAAAAATGAAAAAGTAGAGATCTTGTCTTGTGTCCAAGAGTGCTTAATATCTTAATAGCCGTTCCAGTTATCTTTTACCACTGAGTTTTCCCTAATTGCTGAGCGGTTTTTACTGTGCCCTTCTCTCCATTTGTGTTTAATCTCTATGATTCTATTTCAACATCCAACGTTTGACCTGTCTGGATTTCTGGAAGATTTCATTGTACGCACACTGAACCCGATATTAGACATGATAAACATGGAGCGGTTAGAGAGAAAACATGATCATAACACTAAAAGGAGATTGTATGTTATGTTCAAGGTATTGAAGCTTGGTGTCCCATCTTATTTGTATAATATTTGTCCAGCCTCTGTGCTGTCTACATCCGGCCGGAACCT
>JAVFBZ010173066.1:0-14096 GCA_032466195.1 Katharina tunicata | reverse complement strand
GAATGAGATATTGGACATGTACACTTGCCGTTATTGTGTTAAGAATCTCACATTTGATTACATTCGCAGGTTTCTTAATGTCACACTTTCTGTTACATTCGCCGGGTTTGTAATGTCACACTACAGGGTTCATAATGTCACACTTTCTGTTACATTCGCATGGTTCTTAATGTCACATTTTCTTTAACATTCACAGGGTTCTTAATGTCACACTGTTTGTTACATTCGCAGGGTTCTTAATGTCACACTTTCTTTAACATTCGCAGGGTTCTTATTGTCACACTTTCTGATACATTCGCAGGGTTCTTAGTGTCACACTTTCTTTATCATTCGCAGGGTTCTTAATATCACACTTTCTGATACATTCGCAGGGTTCCTAATGTCACACTTTCTGTTATATTCGAATGGTTCTTAATGTCACACTATCTGTTACATTCGCAGGGTTCCTAATGTCACACTGTCTGTCTTCGATGACCTTGTATTAACTTGTATGCGATCGGCTATTCCATATGCCGTATTACACTTAACATCCCAGCAACCGCCAAATGTTACAAAGTAAACATACACAGCCAGTAATGCAAGTGCACCAAGAATGTAATCTTAGATAGATGGGCTTTCTTGTTTACGTGCAGGGATCGTGGCAAGGCACACCGCCAATAAAAACAGAATCATGTTTACATCAACTAACAAAAACATAAGATATGGATAAAAATAGACAATTTGAACTATATGTATGTAATTCACCAGGGCGAATGCACATTACTTGGTATCGGGGTCTTCGTGACTCTTCCCCAAACCATCATCGATTCATTTTCACATTGGTATGTTTTAATCGGCGCTCGTTCATATTTAATACTAGTATACCAGCACAATAATATAGTCGATGGACATGAATACCCCGTATTGTAGTCTATTTTAATGGATCAGTTTATGCCTCAGCGTGTGTATTATGTTGCTTCAGTACCACCCTACACATATAAGAACACAGAAATTTAGTTAAATTTGCGATTCGATAGACTAACGAAAGCCACAAATTCGCTTCCCACATATTTAAGGTTATATTTGGTTTTAAAAGTTTGGTATAAACAATGTATATATTTGCAAACAAACACATGTTATTGCAAGCAACATAATACGGTTAAAATTCGCTCTTTTTTGTTTGATTTAATATCTCTTTTTCAATTTTTTAGAAATAAGAAATTATAAAATTAGATTTTTTACCAAGGAGTTAAATATCGTAGAACGTACGTAGACTAATCCGATTTGTTTTGCTGTTGTTAACTAATCAAGAAACAGTTCGTTAAATAACACCATAAGTTGGAAAAAATTCAACTTGTATTTCATGAGCTTACATTAAATTTTGAAAAAATAGTGCATCAAGCTAAATTTGATAAGGTATAAAAGGCTTAAATTGTAAAATAAAGATGAAGAACTTTGAATTGGCAATGTATTGTGTACCTTGGTTTAATATTACTTTTCTGTGCATGCATGATAGGCATGTTATCTTCAAACCTATATCGAGTAACTACAGGTATAAACATACGTCAACATGTATAAACTTCGACGTATTACTTGTCGGTTATTACTTATTCTTCGTCCACATACATATCGACACATGTCCAGTACGAGTTTATTCAATAAACGTCATAACATCGGTAATGTATATTACCCAGTTTTGACGTTGACGGACGTTGCATTACAGTTGGTCGGCCATATTCACTTCATTCCTTTGACTGCCTTGAACTTGATCTAACGTGTTAAACGCACCAGTTTAATGCAACTTAAAATACACTATTAGTTTAAAGTAGTTTTGCCAAAACAAGTCTCTGTTAAACTTCATTACATGAATCGCCGTGGGCAATGTCATATAAAAGTTCACACACGGTTGCACATAAAACCCTAACTGATGAATCGGCCAATTATGTCACTACTTGTTTGACATTTCAAGATAGTTTTACATAAAAGAAATGATATCAAACATTGAAACAAACAAATTGTAAAATCGCGCTGAAAGCCAGAGAACCTTTTTTTGTTTGAAGACACCGGAATGGCTTTCCTTTACACAAATTGTGAAAAGCCACAACTAGAGGAATGTAGATGTTGTCATCAAATATTTGTTCAATGTTACCAAGCTAAATTGAATAAGCTTACCAGCTGATCTACAATAATGAAAACGGTAACAAATTAGTTTCAATGCGTTGAGATTTTCCAGAGTATAGTATACAAGAAACATGACTTACAGAACAGCATTGCCTTATTCCGTACATTGTCGCATATGTTATTTACACGTTAATATTATCTGTACAGTGTTATCGTCTCCGGCGTCATAATAACATCCCCTGAACGGCGGTAGATTTAGTAACAACAATGTCAGCCAGTTAATTTATTGGATCTGTGTCATCTAAATGATTAACGCATCCTATATCCTGCAACGTGAACTGAACATAGTTTGGCACATTGCCCATTCCATTCTTAACTATCGCTTTCGACATTGCGTGACCAATAAAGTAACTCTGTCAGAGTGTAAGCTGTTGTCCTTATCTTCAGAGATCCCCAGGGGTTGATCCCTCATGCTGGCACACACAGTTCTTTCTCAACAGTAATAACACAAGGATACATAGGTTTGAATATAATAGAATATCAACACAAGGTACGCGGATAAATAGACTGCTTGAAATTAGACTACTGTTGTCTGTAATTAGATTTTTACGTTCAAATATCTGTACAAAATCAAAAGGTTTCATTACTATGATCATATCTGTGGTATCGCGTGGAATTAAAAACAACCGTAAGACAGCATGTCCAGGTGGAAATTGTTTGATCAAACCAGGACATGTATATGGGTCGTTGAATTATGGACTACGTTTATATGGATGTGGATGCGTCGAGCGTCTGAAAATGCTGTTATCGTGTTTGTTTATTTGTTTGTGGATGTGGATGCGTCGAGCGTCTGAAAATGCTGTTATCGTGTTTGTTTATTTGTTTGATTTCGAGTTTTTAGCTGTACTTAGAGGTTATTTCTCTAATATGGCGGCATTAAACCAGTGGATGCGTCGAGCGTCTGAAAATGCTGTTATCGTGTTTGTTTATTTGTTTGATTTCGAGTTTTTAGCCGTACTAAGAGGTTATTTCTCTAATATGGCGGCAAGCCCGTCCAATGGGTGAAAGAAACCACCCAAAACGTCGCTGACAACACAGAAGACACCACAATATATTCACAGAGCCAAACAGACCACACCGAACAAATCGGCTTCCTGGTGTCGTTTAGCTCAGCTAGCTCCATGGCACAGGACTGCGTACAACATAATTTATAGGAACTAATGTAATTATGTAAACTAAACCCTAATAAGACTTGAACACCACATTTTGCACTGATCCAGTCACAGCCTCGTTTAAAAAGCGGTAAGGCAAACAAGAAGAAAACACTGTAACTAAACGTTAATGCTTACCTGCAAAATACTTCAGTTTTCAGATTTTTGATTGGCTTCAGCTTTGTTGCGGCCTGACCTGCTCACCTACAGACCCACAAAGCGGACAGTGAATTCCAGACAAGACATATCTCACAAAGGCGGTTCCTTTAAGCGGCGGTAGTCTATTCCTATACGAACCATGTCAGGACATAGATATAACATGCCAGTAAAATCCATATAGTAAGTCAGAGCACAAAGACAGCGTGCGAGTCGTACTGAACTAACTCCTTTAACTACGACGAATAGGCGAATTCTGGCGCACAAATAAATGTATCTAGCAGAATAGTGTACCGGGTAGCCGCGGTGTGTATAGCCTTATCGATTACAGATATTTTCGAGCGTAGCTTATGAGGCTGTTTTAGGTCAAAGTTGCTAAAGCCTAGAGTCTAAAGCACATTTATACCAAATGTGCTTGATTTAAGGGATTTTATTAGGCAATTTATTTTCGTTACTCAGCAGACCAAAATGTATCCTGTCTGTATGGCCCACTGACGTAAGAGTTGCATGTTGATATATTAGGCAACAAGATATTGTGATGGATTCAAACTAGGTCAATTGAGATATATCTGAGCATTAATTAACCCACATACATTTATATAAAATAAACAAAATAACAGATTAGCCATTTTTCCACTGTTTTGGCATTGATCTAGTGTTAAATTCACTTGTACATAAATTGCATGTAGCATATTTTTATTCATTGCTCACAGGTCTAGACCAGACTTTCACGCTGAAAGATATCCAATGAAGATAATCGCTTGTAATATGACTGTTGTTTGTCAACTTCGAGTGTATTTTGCTCACACTTCCAGTGTTTAGTCGATATATGCATTTGTTGCTATATCGAACATAGCTCTGCTCGTATGTTGAAATTAACAACTTATTTTCTCCTTCATTTAATTGAAATAGATTTATCCGCCCTTTTGAACCTTATTATATTTTAAGCGAAATATGAATACGACTGACATTTATCCATATGCAGTAGGTGTAAATAATACATTTGTTATAGATTTAATTTGAAAGCTGCGTGTTAACATATAAAACGGAAACATACAGATATTAAAACGGTATTAAAATAATCAGATTGAAAATGGTTGTTATACGTTAGAAATATGATCGATAGGATTAAATATTTATTACAGAAATTTATTGGAATACTAAATCCATTATGAATTTACGCCACGTTAAAGTCTAACCGTAAGTCCTGAACACACTCTGATTTCAAGTAAGGTCATGTTCATATTCAATCAGAAGATATTAGCACTTCTTATCACAATTACTGCCTGTTTTGACACATTTAACACAACGTTTTTGGCATAATTAATCATGTTGTTCATATACTATAGTATAAATATGAAATAAGATGGACATATGTATCATATGCAACAGTTACGGGCAATTAATGTTACGTCTCTATCAACAACAAACAGATCATCAACCATATACAATAATTACACGTTTGTCGCCTTGTTTAACAATTAAAGTATCTCACTCTATAGTCTAAGCATTGTTATCTAGCATTGATGTATGTCTGTTAGACAGTGCTTAAATATAAGTACAAATGAAGGCATAAAGAAGACCTTTGAAATCTTGAATGATTATTTTAAAATGTTGGTCATTAGACAATCCCTTGCAAGCAATTCGGTAGGAACAAAGCGCAGTTCATGTGATTTGGTTAGCTACAGATGATAGGGTACGGTGAGTTATTGCTTTAGTTTGGCGGAATGTTATAAACAATCATAGTTAGAATATTACGAGCCAGAGATGATTAGATTGTTTCATTTCGATATTATGGTTTAAAATTGCATCAACAAGGGTATCGTCAGTGTTATATTGGTACAGTGTAAAACAATGTGTTTTAAACCAAAACACCTTTAAACAGATTTGTCCTTACTTTACAAACAATATTTTTCTAATAAAACAGCTCTCTGTCTCAATAGAAACACTTAAATGAATTTAAGATAAACACTTTTTGTGGACTAAACACCCAAGTGTTTTAAAAGTGCTTTAAAACACAACACTTCATAACATTTAAACACTTCGTTTGTAATTTTAAACGCTGAGTGTTTATTTTTATTAATACTTTTAAGTGTCTTCATTATGTGTGAGGGTGCATATATGGGTGAATATATGTCACACGTTAATATAAGCAAACTACACAATAGGCCTACACGTTAATATATGCGGGGTCTGCACTTAAGAGACCTAAAACGTCTAAGCTATTGTGGGTGATAATACAAGTTATAATAGTCCAATCATATTGATTTTTTGTCAGAAACCTGGTCTTCCGTGCACTTAATATAAATTCTTAACTTCTATAAATCCCATATCCAAAGAAGTGTTACAACAAACTATCAACACAGATAGTTTATTCACATAAGAGAACATCTGTCGCACCACAAACCGCATTGCGTCTTTATTAAATACAGTAGCCATCAGTGGTTTATAAGGAAAATTATACACAGAAAAGCCAACTCTATTTTAGCAACATAAAACACGACGGCAGATATGAAATTCTTTACATTTGAGAATTTTACAATTTGCCTGACGTACTAGATATATGGACTCGCGTCAATACCAAAGTCATACCTGGATCAATCACACTGATATCAGGGTGTATTTAACACTGCTGAACAACCAAATATTCTATAATCTCTTCACAATAACAGCAATATTAATTTTGTTTGGTCAAAGCATATAACAAATCATACGTCACGATATTAACACGTCATAAAAGCCTTACATTATATGATATGAGGTTTTCACACCCATAGCATATCATTGACAAAGTATGCAATGTCGCTGAACGTCTATATGTTACTTCTCTTTCTACTCCGGCTTCTCTTTCAATGAGAATATATGATATAGTCGACTCATATCTAAGAACTCTGCATCTGTTGGTTAGTGTGTAGGCTTTATAATATTTGCTAGTTCAAGAAAGCTGTTAATAATATAAATGTGAATATTTGTATTTATACCATTAGTAGTCAGACCTTGTTATCCGATATCGATGACTATTGGACAGTTGCAGTTTGTACATAATATCCATATTATAATCAGTTATACTAAACACCAATAGAGCTGGCGTAACGCTGGTCGGAATAACGTCATTTCTATACTTTCATTTATAACGACCCGTTTCCAAGAACCTATATTGACTGTACGAGTCAATTTCCTCGCACTGACAAGCATTAGTTTTCTCATGGTGCAAACATAAATGTCTATCAACAACAATATATCGGCGCTGTTTTGCACAAGAACCTCTAACAAATAAAAAACGTTATATTTTTATTCTTCTTTTTCCGCATTTTAAATGTACGATTAAAGTATGCGTAAATACGCGTCTCGGAAACTTCATTAAGTTTTGGGGAAAAAGTAAAATTCAGGTCGGTCCATCATTCACCGCTGGGCAACCACGAATAAATCATATTCATCACAGATGTGTATGAAATAAAACAGAAACAGGTTAGATGAAAATAGATCAGGTTGTTTACTCTGCTTCTCAAGGCCGAGCAAGTCGAAACAAACGTGAAAGAACATAAACCGTATTAGCTAAATTTTTATTGTATAAAGTTGCATCAATTATGTTTGAAATGTATTTTAAAACAACTGAGAATATTCTTTTTGTGATGGTATTGTTCAGTGTGGAGGAAAACCAAACTTTATCAGGGTATTTGACACTTTTACAAAGGAGTTATTCGTGTCAAATTATCTGAGGCTGCTCTCTGTTATTACCTTGCTTATGCGCAGCTACTATGTAGTCTGTATTCCACTCAACTTGATAGGAATCGTCTTATGTTGCGATGTGAACAAATATAACAAAGTAGACAAGCGAGCCAAGAAGGTTATATCATTTAGACCAGTCTCCTTGCTTACGCGCAGTTATTCCAAATAAGTACGAAAATAAAATCTGGATGATAGTTTCCACTTCAACCACAAATATATAGATGAGGCGGAACAGTGTTGCTCCTTTCTTTTCCGACTATTAGTATATCAATAAATTCCATTTTCCACACGTAGATTTTAGGCAAAACGAATAAAAAATTCGTTGTTGACATTTTTAACCGGATTTTGTTTCATTTCTAAATAATAAAAACATCCCCCTCCTCCATTTACGACATGGCCTAAAGGGTGTAGTGGGTTTTACTATGAGAGATTCCAAGAGCCTTAGGCACACGTTTAAATGCAATTAACCTTTAATGGGATACTTCAAAACTTGATTTTTCTTCAAAAACATGAAATATTTTCATTGGTGTTCTTCATGTAAAAAAACATTCTCACCATAATCATACATGATCTACATGTTCTGCGGACTGGTACGTTTGCTTCAGTTAAGGGAATGCTTGAAATACAAGTCTGAACAAGTAGCATTAAATCCTTGTGAATAAGCATGAAGTAGTAATGAATATGAATATAATTGCTTCGAGATGTTTCCGGTCCGCACCGTGGCACCAAACAACGACAAGGCAAGGGCATCATACAAGTGAAGGAGACC
This sequence comes from Katharina tunicata, assembly GCA_032466195.1. Lineage (NCBI taxonomy): Eukaryota > Metazoa > Mollusca > Polyplacophora > Chitonida > Mopaliidae > Katharina > Katharina tunicata. The sequence continues at coordinate 6,131 of JAVFBZ010173066.1, read as the reverse complement.
CGTGAGTACGGCGTTAAACGTCAAACAAATAAGTAATTAATTAAATAAAAAATAAAACAAAACGTTTTCGATGCGAGATACGTCTGTGGGGAATTTGTAACAATAAGCTTTGACGAGTTCTAAAGATTAATTGTATCCAGAACAAGAGATGCGAACATCAATTAATTAAACAAAAATAGTACGATGATAAATAAAATGGTTGCTTTAAGTATAGCCACAAACAATAGCAAACCACAGGGGAGGACGGGCCATCTTGTTATCTGTACAATGATCAATGCTCTGGGACCGATGAATACAAAAATTGGGTCACTGGGTATCCTATTCAGAAATACTGGACCGACCGAAGGAAGGAAGGATGCCCAGGAACATGTTGATCCAGCACGTGTCTGGTTCAATATAACCCAAATATAACACACTAAGTTCAGATTTAAAAAAACATTAAAAGAATAATAGACAATAATAGAGTAATATTTTTAGTTAGAACAATAGTTTGTGACTTGTTTAATCCTCTGATTCAGAGGTACAGTATTCGGCTTCCGAACACTTATCCTTTGAGCATCTATTGTCTATGTTCATGTAGCGAGAGTAGGCAACGTGAAAGACAACCTATCGAGTTGTTCCCTACATAAAATAACAAACATCCCTTCTTCAAACAGGGATAGACAGTTAGGTGTGTTAAAGTCAATTTGTTTTGCTGTTGTCTTTTTGAGAATACCTCTAGGGTTTATATTGTTGACACGAGTAACAAGCATCTTCTAATTATAAGGAAATGATCTCGTCGCTAAAACCAAAGAATATAATGTTTCAGAGCCATTCCGCTTTAATATATTCTTAAAAAAATATAACCGAATGTTATCACTTAACATTAACTTATACATTCCCCATCTCAAAAATATGGTATCAGAAATTGAAGAAATGGTCGAGCTTGTAGTTCTAATGATATACATAAAGAGTATTATGTATTTTCCTGATGCTAATTCTGACAACCTGCTTGAATTTATCGGTGGATTTTTTTATACAGAAAATGTTATTATAAATAATTGACTTTCTTTATCAAACACCAAAATTTAAAGTTTTGTACAAAACAAGTATTTTTTATGCTACATGTCTGCTATATCACAACTCTTAAAAGCGGGTTTTATGTAACAATCCTCCGCGGTAGTCTTGCAGTCTAAATTTCATTTATATATTTCGCCTCCGTTATAATCAATGCAGAATATTTTCCTCGTAAAAAAGGGCAATGGAATGCATTCTCTAAGGCGTTGATTTTGTAGGGGTCAAAATTAAGTCATAAACGGATCAATACAAACATGGTGTCATTTTTGTTGGATACATTTAACCGCTACTCGTCATATTATGTTAACTAAAAAGCCAAAGCTGATTCAGGGAGATATCATTCCTACCATGAATTTTAAAAAATCGACATTACATCTGGTTTAGATGTATGTATACGGGACTGTTAATGATCGTGTTTGCGGTTATAGTTTGAACAAACATTGGTTAATATATTTGGTTAAGCCAAGTTTCGGGTCAGAAATTAATCGAAACCAAAATCAAAATTGTAAACATTTTAAATGTTAATGCAAGGATCAGCTTCAAATGTAGAAGTAGACAACATCTATCCGTTTAACTTCACTAGTTTATACTTCAAACAAGTAGATGTGTCTCGTAGAGTAGAAATGTATTTGGCAAGATTATTGTAAATTAGAACAGGATCGTATAGACTAACGACATAGACATACGGTATGACATCTATGATAGTAGATAGTATCGTCTGATGTTTATATTGTTAATTATAGCCAGTTCATTTAGACGAACGACTTAGGTAGACGTTTAAAAGTGCTTACAGTTCGGCTTGATGAGCTCAGCAGCAATAAATACCAGGTACACTGACGTATGTTATCTTATTAATATATAAAGACGCGCCTCAATTCCGTATATACAAACATGCATACTGCTCGATCAAGCTTCATATCCAATGTCTATCATATTGATTTAACAGAGGTGCTTAGCCTTTTCACTCCGAAATATCTCCATTACTACGTGGACAATTATAATACTATTAAAACAATATAGAGACTTACCACTCATGAAATACTCTGACAATCCATGCTGACACAGGGTTTATGTTGCTGATCGATACAGCAGTTGTTATTTATAAGTCGAACAACGCGCAGAACCGTGCCGGAACAACTAACTGTTTTCAGGGCAGTTGCAGTCTAGCTTGGCACACGTCCAGCTAGGCTCGCATAGCATGACCAACTCAGTCTTGTCCTCGTCAGTCCTACTAATGTAGGCAAGAATATATATAAAGCACAGCTTCAGCCAGATGATCTATGAGAAGTTCTCGTATATGTCATGGCAAGAATGTCGAAAGCAGCATCATAGAATGGGACTGCAGAGCTTTGTTGTTATGCCAGGCAGATAAAAGATAATGGGGGTACTGCAAAATTAGCCACCCACGTTTCACGTTTGATTGTAGGCGCAAATAAAAATAAATCTAGCATGGCAGTCCTACTTGCTAGCCTGTACCTATGGTATTACATGCACTTTCTCATCAGTTGAACTAAATAGTGTTAACGCTAAGGTTATGTCGATGGGCCTTAGTTATCTGTCACGCACTGATTCGCTCAAAGCCCAACACGGCAAATTTAAACCTCCAGCATTTGCTCTTCGCCTAATGTTTGCTACTAGATTCGAGGTTATTAATGGAGGGAGCATCGGCGATTAAACACCTTTCCTTGTCCGACTGACCTATATATATAGTTCAATTGGTTAGGGATACACGAGACTATCGTTGTGCCGCGGGGCTTTAATGTCGTGCTTTCCACAGACCATGTTGGTGTCAATCAAACAGACGTTATCTCTTTACAGCCGACGATTAAGTTGTAAATTATTCATATTAGGGATAAAAAAAGAACTTTGAAAACAAGTTAATAAGACAGATACAAGACAACTATCGTTACGGAGGAGGATATAGATGAAAGAAGCGTTTATGTATAATTAGCTATTATATTTCAACAAAAAGACACATATAGGCATTTGGAAAGGCATGTAAGAACAAGAAACCAGAAAATGGGAAACACAAAATGCGTTTTACCATAGACTAATAACCGGTGGGTTGGCGAAAATCGTATTAATCAATATTTTTCCTCGAATGACATAATCAATAATCTTGCTAATATTTATTAAGATTATCAATAGCTGTATTACTACGCTGGTTTTACAACCCCAGATCGTAGTGTCGAATTCCCACGCGAATTCATGGATTTGAGTAAGATATACAGCAGCACGTAGCTGACAATCTTTAACTATATCGCTTATGATGTGACGTTTGGTTATTTCCATGACATATTTCCACCGAATATAATGAATATTGCTAGCCAGATAATCAAAACAATAAATAAATCCATAGCAACCACACAGACCCAGTATGCAAGTATCTTGCTTATGCACTAGGCATTATTATCGAGTATAATTCTCAATCGCCCCAGGTTCGTTTTTCCCAACCTCAGTCATGTCTGACCTGAAAAAGAAGTACATACTTTGCCATTTAAAGATGACCATCAGTAATTGAATAGTTTGTCAAATCCAAAATCACACATTCGTAGAAACAAACTCACACGCATGTAAGTAAAATTACACTAATAGGTATGAGGTATTGTGTGAGCGAACATTTGATGTAAGTGGTTTTGTCTCATCAAAAGTGAAGGTCCCGCATTTAATTTTCGAAGAAGGAATTTGGAGATATATGATTAGCGTATTCGATGGCAAAGCTGTAGGAAAGCTTTTATAATGAGCTTAAACCTTTATCACAGAGACCCATTATGTCGTACAGGAGGAACGAAACTCAAAAGACCTACTGGTTCAGACAAAACTCCCTTCTGTATCGGATAACTCGGATAAAAGCTGTTATCTTTACTTTACAGACTAATTTGTTAATTTCTTTGTCTACTTGATATTCTTTTTAGATTGTATAAACATGTACATGTACCTAGATAGCTACATGTGTCTGTGCTATCTATTCGCCACATATGTTTTCCGCCATTCTATTATCTTTTTTGGAGATGACTGTAGGTTAGCCATACAAAAATCGAGATCAAAATCTATCCAGAAACTTTTCTCTGAGAATTGATATATCGGTTTTAATTAGTCGATATCCCTGTGCCAAATATGTAAATATTTGGCAATTTCGCCCTCTGGCTAAGGGCAGATATAATTCTTGCATTCATACTTAGCACTGGAAAACATTATTATTCCAATGGCGATAACACTTTAACTGACTTCACATTATGCAGTTGTGTTACTGTCATTGCTTGCTATGCGAATACACCGTCATCATTTACTGGAAACATATTTCACCACGAACTATTTTTGTGTCGTTTAGAGAATGACCATTAACAGTATTTAATGGATAGCACTCTCTTTCACTGAACAGATTTTAGTTCAGAGAATTTTGCAAAATGAAAATGAAACCTTTGTGGGAATCGAACACGCGACCCTCAGTCAAGGCACCGAAGCACCAGCAGTAACTGCCCGTTTTAACACTTCAACTCGATGTTACACACCATCACAAAGTTGACCAGCTGGCTCTTACGTGGAATAATACGTAAACAATTACCAAATATGTTACTACTTAAACCTTATAAATTGGCCAGGACATATAAATATATTAAATAAAAATAAAAATTAAATGACCACAATGAACTCAATTAAACCATTACTTTATTCGATAGGGGTTTCTTTTAGTATATCTATCTGTACAATCAGTCCTCTTTGTGAACAGTATGGGTAAGGTTAGTTGATCTTATGTAGTGAGTCATAGAATTCATTTTGTTATGTACCCAAAGTCAATAAATAAATTTTAATATATTTTACCAGAATTAGGAAATAGAAATTAAACATTTATTTGTAATTACGTACCAAATGTAAAAACTATGTCTTTGTCTTTACACTCAAACATTCGAAAAGATTGTCTTCTCAGAATGTACATGTATATTCACTTTTAACTGATTTTCAAAATCCACAGGTTGTAGAGCATAAAAATACCTGGATTACACTTATAATTTTAAATTGAATGTAACTGAATTTACAGAAAATATTGAAAATTTCTCTGACCATTGTCAATATTGAATTTTCGCACGGTGAGTTTTTGTTCCAACTACGGGCATGCTGCTGGCCCGTAGATAAATGACTTCCATGAATTCCACGGTCCGGGTACATAGTATTACAGAATACATACGACGACAGTCCATAGCCACTCACTCCTTGGTTATTGCCGATTTTAACGTAATTTGTCAAGAAAGTTTTCACAGTTACAATACATTTAAATGTATCCAGGAAAGTGACAGCAAACACATTTTCCAGGTAATTTTGTTAGATGGTTTTAAACACTTCAGTAGGCATATTCCCAGCTGATTTTAGCAATTAAAATCTACATCTCGATTTAATGAGATTTGCTGTCATTTTAAACGTAATTTTATATACAACTCTAGGTGAAATAAGTCATGAGTTAACACTTTATCCGTCATAAAAATCTCCGCATGAAATTGTTAGGACCCGTCCCCTCTATTTTGTTCAATTGTCCGCGATATTTCACAGATGCACACAAGTTTATTCTAATTTCATGTCAAGATTTTGAGACCGAAGCCAAGCAATAACTGTAATTCATGTCGTTTAGTATCAGTTTAAATGAAGACCTGGGATACATACGTAATTACCAAAATCCAGCATGTCATGCTAAAAGAAATATGTATAAAGCTTCGCAGAATGTAAAACGTAGTGCGTGTGAAATGTTGTGAGCAACTAATCTCCATACTTGACGTAATCAATTTAGCAATGCAAGAAACTAAGAAAAAACACAAAAATAGAGGCTATACTCAACTGTACTATATATCACATTCCTCATGGTTATGCCAGTGCTTGTCTGTTACATGTATATACTGAAGGGCCACTAAATTTGATTAGGCGGTGGTAAGATTGTCAAGAAGCAAGGTAGTTTACTTCTAGTGTCTAATGTCACCAAGTTCTGTGTGTGAAATACTTGCCAATAATTTCTCCCAGTTTGAAGTAATGAATTTGAAGATACAGTCGACCATATCGTCACTGACACAGATAGGTCATGAAAAACA
>JAVFBZ010173044.1:0-16208 GCA_032466195.1 Katharina tunicata | reverse complement strand
AATAAATTATTCCTATAAATATTGCATAAATTAGCATAAAATCAGTCTTATAAATTATTGGCGCTAGGAAATTGGCGCTAGCATAGAGTAAACTACTAACCTGACTAGCATAGGCCAGATACACGCTCGGAAGCTGAGAAGCCCACTGTGACCTCTACAGCACCCAGCGAAGACGACGACGGGCAATCTTCTGGAATCAACGACAATTAGAGGCGTCGCTCTGGTCAGTCCAAACTTTTATATCACAATGTTTGTTTGCCACGTAAACTAAACATATTATCTATTAATGTATGTGGCCTCAAACGAAGACTACAGTATCCAGAGTTCACTGACATGATAAGACAATACGATGTTGTTTCGTGCAATGAAACAAAATTTGATCAATTCGACATTATCGATGAAATACCAGGCTTTACATTTATACCAGCAAATAGAAAACAGGCTGTAAAACGGAATAGGACTTTTTTTTAATTTTTTTTTCTATAAAAAACACTATGTTGCATTATATAAATGTAGAGGATTTGACATGCGAATATGTCCTATGGTTTACGCTTTCTTTGAAATGTTTGCCCAATAAGTGTAATGTTACCTTTGGATCTGTTTATATCCAACCAGAAAACTCGGGTTATTATATTGTCGAGTTATTGGTTATAAGATTTTGAAAATGAACTAATAGATAAATGCTGTAACTCGGAAAACTTGTTCTTATTAGGAGGCTTTAATGGCAGAACAGGCGAAAAAAAAACGACTTTACTGTGTTTGATGAGAAATCTCTAGATTTACTGGATTTTGATAAAAAATACTGCCACCTCTCTAAACGATATTCAATACTTAGATCTATATGGAATCCCAATAACTAGATCAAATCAAGATTCAGATAGATTGGATAACCTAGGAAGAAAACTCGTAGAAATATGTAAAGTTAACAGCCTTATTATTTTAAATGGCAGAATAGGCAAGGATAAACATGTAGGTAAATGTACATTTAACAACGCAACAACCATCGACTATGTAATTAGTAAGATTACTTCTGTCGATGTGGTCCACGGCTTTGAAGTTATAACTTTCGATCCACTATTCTCTGACCTACATTCCCTCTTAGCATTGACACTCTGTCTCGAAAATGAACATTCTAATCAAAATACAGACACTAATGATGTTTATCAAAATGTATCTGACTGTGCTACAAACAATGCTCTAAAATCTAGAAAATGGAAGGAATCCCATAGAACGAATTTCCTTGACGCAGTACAGCAAGTTAATCTTACTGACCCTACTGCTCTGTTTGATACCCTTAGTGGTGACAGTATAACTAGTGAAAAAATTAATGATATAAATAACAGAGTAACAAGTATTTTTAGTAAAGCGGCAGACAACATTTTCCCTGATAAAAGAAAGAGTCAAATATCGAAAAACAAAGTTTGGTTTGGAAAAAATTGTAAAAAGGCCAGAAAAAATTATCATACAGCGAGAAAGATCCATACAAAACATCCAACTAATGAAAACAACATCAAATTACTAAGAGCCAGTAGGCACTATAAAAAGACCATGAATAAACATATAAATAAGCACCAAAATAAAAACAGAAACAAGATACAGACTATGCGGTCTACAAGCCCTAAAGACTATTGGAAACTATTAAACAGCTTCAATCCAAAACCACAAACAGACAACCAGCTGTCACTAGAAAACGCTTCTAATTATTTCTCCGAAATAAATGCACCAGAAAATGATAATGAACTGCCTGTCGAAAACATACCTGAATACGACAGCGAAGATGTATTAAATAGACCAATCACGGAGAATGAAATCGAAATAGCAATCACAAAGTTAAAAAACAGAAAAAGTGCAGGAATTGATATTATCTTGAATGAATGTATATCATCGACCGTTAACGTCCTACTTCCAATATATTGCAAACTGTTTAATATTGTTCTCGATAGCGGTATACTTCCCTGAAGATTGGCTTATCGGTGTCATAAAACCAATATACAAAGGCAAGGGCGACCCAAAAGTCCCCGCCAACTTTCGCCCTATCACACTCCTTAGCTGCTTTGGAAAAGTATTTACATCAGTTCTAAATCAGCGAATTAATGACTATCTAGGAGAAATCGACTTGCGCAGTGAAAACCAATCTGGTTTCAGGAAAGGATACTCAACTCTAGACAATTCTTTAATCTTACATTTAATAACCGATTATCTAAGAGCAAAAAAGAAAAAAATCTTATGTGCATTTATAGACCTACGGAAAGCATTTGATAAAGTTTGGAGAGCTGGACTGTGCAAAAACATCAAGTCTTGCGTACAAGTTGATCACGAGTTCTCGCCCATGTTTACATGCGGGTGCGGTTTGCGACAAGGTGAAAACCTTTCCCCCATCATTTTCTCCCTATTTTTAAATGATCTAGAGGGTTATTTACTTGATAATGTAATTGGGGTTCCTCTGGAGTGTGATAATACCTTTGAAAATATAATGTTAACAATCGTCATATTGTTGTATGCTGATGACAGAGTGGAGAGGACCTCCAAACGTCACTAAATATATTCTCTGAATACTGTAATGCTTGGACATTAGACATAAACACTGACAAAACTAAAGTTATCGTATTCGGCTGAAGAAAATATAATTTTGATTTTGTTATAAATGGCCTGACGCTAGAAACCATCGATAAATACAATTATCTTGGTATTATATTTTGTCAGAATGGATCCTTTACACACGCACGCAAAAAAGCAAGTGACCAATCAAAAAGGGCTCTTTTCTTACTTTACAAGTGTATACAATTTGAATATCCCTATAGATTGTAATTTATCATTATTTGACCATACGATAGTGCCTATATTACTGTAAGGGTGTGAAATATGGGAATTTGAGAATGTCAACCAACTTGAAACTATCCATACAAGTTTTCTCAAACATATACTAAGGATGAGAAACTGTACCCCCATTACATGTTGCATGGTGACCTTGGTAGGTACCCAATAACTACTTTGCGTCGAAGAATGATGACCTGTTGTGCACGTCTGGTCACCGGTAAAATTTCTAAACTTTCATTTTTGGTTTACAGGTAAATGTATACATGTTATGAAACCGGTAGTTTTAAAAGCAAATGGCTCCATTCTGTAAAAAGTACTCTTGATGAGCTTGGTCTTTCCTACATATAGCTTAATCAAAATCCCGGTAACGCAAATTCGTTTTTAAAACATATCTACCAAAATATCAATATCTCCAAAAGTGGTCTGACAATATATCAGCCTCTTCTAAATCTACAACATATTCACTGTTCAAGCATGACTTACGTTTTGAAAAATATTTTACGGTTATCCCCTTCAATCTTATACTCCCAATTACTAAATTACGCCTATGCAATCACCGATTTCCTATCGAACCAGGCAGGTGGATAAAAAGACCAAGACTCGAAAGAAAGTGCTTGCTTTGTGACAGTGAAGATGAGCTACACTATGTGTTATCCTGTCCATATTTCTCTGAAATCAGAAAAAAATATATCTTGAAATACTTTTTGACGGGAAACGTTTTTATTAAATTTGGGGAGCTATTGAACTCTCCTCATTTTAATGTTTTAAAAGATCTAAGTCTGTATATTAAAATAATATTTAAAACTTTCGATATATAGCAATTATGAGTAATATACTATATTTACTATCGAATTGTTTATAACAGATTGTATAATACTTATATGGTCATGTATTGTATATTGTATCGTCTATTGTAGTGTTTAATCGTTTTGTTCATGATATTCTTCATGGTTTTATATACCGTATTGTATACTGTATCGCACACTGTACTGATATTGTATTGCACATTGCATTGTATATTTTATTGCATATTTTAAATTTTATTGGATTTTACATTGTAATCCATATTGTATTGTATATTTTATTACACACTGTATTGTGTATTGTATTGTACATTGTATTGTATATTGTATGGATTTGTTTCTGTACATTCTACTGCCACAGCAACCTACTCTTTTTAAATGACAATTTACCGTACCCAATGTCATGTATTTATTGTGATTATGCACAATTCTACTTGCATACTTGTATACATGTATATATGTGAAAATTTATTTTCTTTCTTTACATTTATAAAAGATATATATAAAGTTAATGTTACTCTAAGTAACTTATGAATGTATTTCTTATCATACACACTGTATCGGCCACGCCGCCAACTATTTATGTAATCTGTAACCCTCTTATGTCACCCTTGTGACCAGAGTGTAAATAAAGTTGAAGTTGGAGCTCTTACTATTGGTTATGAGCTCCGAATTCCGTGAGCTAGTCTGGGATCTGCACAAAAATGTATATTTACTTTTACAGGCGGAAATTCATTCCTCTATCCTGTTGAATACTAACGCAGATTGGGCTTGTCTTCATTTTCTGGACATCCGTGTACAGACAATTTGATTCTTCGGACCAGTAACTCACCTACTGGTCCGTAAAATATTTTACTGGTCCGAGAATAGTCATATATACAGTACAAGAAGTTTCTTTTCTGTGTGGATTAAAATGACTAAAGAAAGACTGTCTACAATTGTAAAATTTGTTAAATACATTTTTTTTTTCAATTCAACTAAATGGATATATTCGAGAGTTTAAAAAATTTCCAAATTTGACTGAAAACGATGTGTTCTATTGCCCCTGTGAGTTTGCATAGTACATACTGTATGAGTTGGCACAATGCCAAGTGTCTTAAAATTACCAATAGACGACAGCTTTGGTCTCGCGAGGTAATTCTTAGCGTCGCCGGACGCATCCACCATAATAGGGGGTATTGGCGTGTTTGTTTACTTTTCTTTGGGGAAACCGGGCGGAAGACAGAAGAAAAGTACTAAAAACACAAGGCTTGACGAATCCACAGTGAAACAGATAATGATATCAAATAAAATAAAAACAATATCGGACAATATTATGTTTTATCAAAACTAAAAAGACAAATATACTGAAACGAATAATTTAGTATTGTAGTGAAAATGCTATACTTAGCGCACATAATGCACTTGCCATGTTATCAACACACGTCTGTTCTATAGAACGACCGGAAGTTAAATGATTTTCAGCATGCGCACACGACTACGTGTGGTTTATTACCATGGCGCTGAATAGATTACAGGGTTAATTTAAGAGCACAGCAGAGATTGGCTACGCCCGTTAGCCAGGCCTATAAAAGCCGTTATTTCACCAGTAATTGCCAGATTGGAGGCAGGCTTCAACGCCTGCAGATGAACAGTGGAGAGCGGTAGACCGGCATTGGTAGAAGTTCCACGGGCCTTTCCTTACAACCAGAGGTAAGCGGACAGCCAACCGGCTTGGGGCGTGGGCATAGGGGTTAGCTGCCAGGGTGACCGTGACGCTGAGTGTCGTGGGTACGATCCAGCTAGGATCCAATTGATGTTATTTCGTTACTTTTTATTTCCATATGTACGTAATTCTTATAAATAAACTATTGTCTGTTTAGCCCTTTATTTCTCGCATAGGAATCTGGGTACACTCTTAGTTAGAGATAAAACGGACCGCTATATTAAGCCTTGAATCGTTACATAGAAAGCTTTGCTGGTGGCAGCGGTGGGTTTGTCTCTGAATAAACCAAGGGGGATGGCAAGAATATCAGACGGCGATGTTTCGTGGAATCAAGCAAGGTCACCTAGCCCGATAGCACAAGGGGTTTCTGGGACTGAAATCATCGCCGATATTGAACAGAGGATATCTGAAGTAGACGCTAATATCACCGAACAAATTAGCTCGGTTGACGAGACGATAAACCGAATAAAAGAGCTACGTTCTAATAATGTGACGGGGTTTCAACACCCTTTGGGTCAATCGACAAGTGATGTACAGACAACGCTGCGTCGCATTTAAAGTAGGCGAGTTACTAGAAATTGTTGGAAAATTTAGAAACTGAAATTGACAATTTAAAACTTGAGATTTCCGGAGTAAAGGGTAAAAATAGAAGTAACCCAGATGACGGAAAGTGTATCCAAGATAAGCCACCTAATGCTAACGAAGTCCGTGAGAAAGAGCGTCCGTCGACAAAAACGCTTATGAAGCCTTCCACTTTTGACGGAACGACACCGTATATGGACTATATGGTGCATTTTGAGTATTGTGCATCGCTGAATGAATGGTCTACCAAACAGAAGGGGCAATATTTGGCGGTTTTGCTAAGAGGCAATGCTCAACAAATATTGACCAGTTTAAACGCTGTGCCAGGGGAAATTGATTATGAAAAACTAAAGTCGGCTTTACAGCAAAGGTTTGATCCACCAAACCAGACAGACTTATATAAAGCTCAGTTTAAATTCAGAATACGAAGCAGAGGAGAGGGACTCCCAGACCTTGGTCAGGCTTTACTACGATTTGTGCAGTTGGCCTATCCTGACCAAAACCATGACTTACACGACACATTGGCAAAATATCAATTTCTGGAAGCCATTGCTGAGGACAAACGATTCAAAATGTTAGTCGAAGAGCTTGTTGGTGAGCAATTAAAAAAAAAACAACAAATAATTGTCAGATATACGCACACAGGGTCATTCAGACATGCACCCTGCAAGATACAATTCTTTGTCATATGGGAAAAAGTCCAAATCAAATAAATGTTGGATTTGTGATAAAGAAGGTCATTATACGGCAAGCTGTCCTATGTCTAGGTTACCAGGCGAGAAATACCAAGAGACTAACAAGAACCTGGTAAAGGGTGTATCTAGTAATTTAAGTAACCAGTCTACGCATCACATTTCTAACGAAGCGGGTCTATATATGAGGGCAAATGTTGGGCCTGTAGAAGTAATTTGTTGTATTGACACAGGAGCTTCTGTATCAATACTGAATAAACAAATATTGGATCATCTGCCCCCTGATTGGAGACCGTCTGTAACAGAACCTCCTTTTACATCTGTCAAAATAGCTGATGGGACTGACATGTCATTACTGGGGTGTGTCGAGATTATTCTAGACATAAAAGGTACACGAAGAAAACAGAAAATGGTAGTAGATAACATTTCTGTCGATCTAATCCTTGGACTTGATTTTATGAACAAGCATATGTGTGTGGTTGATGTGCCTAGGCGATTGTTGAAAATCGGAGGCACATATGTCCAACGTGAAGTTACTGGTTAGTTTAGCTGTCGACGAATTTCTTTAGCTGAAACATTCTCAGCGCCAACATCTGGAGAGATGTGTGGAATCGCTAAACTGGAAAATGGAATCGGACCACAGCTACAAGTGGGTTAATTGAAAACCTAAGAGACTTTACAGAAAGAAGTAGTTTAATACTCGGACGCACAATTAGCAAAGTAAGGGTGACAATATGTCGCCGATTCGACTATTAAACCCAACAACCGACACTATAACAGTAGGGAAGGGTATGACGTGTGGGCTATTTATGGAAGTCGATGATATACCTGAATGCCAGGAAGTAAGACATAAATCCCAATGTCGGACTCATCTTGAGAAAGTATTAAAAAGATCAACAGGTGATCTTTCGAACGAACAACTGGACACAGCTAGAAAGTTATTGTTAAAATTTGAAGATGCATTTGCTGCCGATGACAATGATATGTGACGAACAAAGCAACACAACATAAAGACGGAAAACTCACCTGCCGTGCGGATTCCCCCAAGACGACCACCTATCCATGCTAGGGAAGAGATCAGCACTCAAGTTAAGATTATGCTGGAACAAAACATCATTGAGCCATCAGTCAGCCCATGGTCAGCACCGGTGGTTCTTGTCAAGAAGAAAAATGAGAAATTAAGGTTTTGTGTGGATTACACAGGGCTGAATAAAGTAACAGAAAATGATGCCTATCCATTACCAAGAATTCACGATTCTTTGGACAGTTATCTGGAGCATCATGGTGGACAACTCTTGATCTAATGGCAGGATATTGGCAAGTAGAGATAGCTCCTGATGATCGACCAACGACAGCGTTTGCGACCCAAAATGGTCTTTACCAATTCAAGTTAATGCCTTTTGGGCTTTGTAACGCCCCAGGAACGTTTGAAAGGTTGATGGAAGCGTGTTAGTGGGACTTAATTTTGAGGTGTGCCTTGTTTACTTAGATGACGTCATAATCTTTGGTCAAACTTTCCAAGAAATGCTAGACAGACTTGAGCTGGTGCTCATATGTCTTCGCAAACATGGGCTAAAAACCCTCCAAATGTACCGTGGGCGCTAGACGGGTCGTCTACTTGGGCCATGTGATTTCTCCTGATGGGGTTGGTACAGACCTTGAGAAAATAAAAGCAGTAGTTGAGTGGCCTATTCCAACCAATCAGACCGAACTGCGCAGTTTTGTAGGACTATGTAGTTATTACAGAAGATTCGTTTAAGACTTTGCCTTGATCGCCTCCCCACTTCACAAAATGATGGAGAAAGGTAAGGAGTTTTTATGGACAGATGAATGTCAAGATGCTTTTGAACAACACAAGAGTAAACTTGTAAGCAGTCCAATCTTGATATGACCCGACCCTGGCCAGCCTTTCATTCTGGATACCGTACCAGTACCTCGGCGATTGGGGCAGTCATTTCTCAAGTACGAGGAAATGAGGAACGGGTTGTCGCTTACGCTAACCGAGCACTCGCATTCAGACATTATTTATACGGTAGAAGGTTCTTGATTCGCACGGATCACGCATCTTTACGATGGTTGATGAACTCCGAAGAGCCAGAGGGACAACTAACACGTTGGTTAGAAGTCATTAGTTCCTTTCAGTTTGAAATACAGCGTAGGCCTGGACGGAAGCACGGGAACTGACGCACTCAGTCGGAAGCCTTGTAAACAATGTGGATTTGAGAACAATGCAACTGTGAAGCAGATACAATTCCAGACAGGCATCAAGGATTTTATTGAAGAACAGAAGAAAGACACTGAAATCGCTCCCGTTATCGATTGGGTACGAAACAAGGAACGCCCTAAAAGGGAGGAAATACAAAATCAGCTGTAACTAAATGTTTGTGGGGTATGTTTCGGACACTAAAACTAGTTGATGGTTTGCTCGTTAGAAAGTGGTACAGTAAAGGAGGTAAAATTTTTCACAATTACTAATCGTACCGCGAAAACTGGGGAAAGCAGTTACGAGAGAATGTCATGACAAGCCAAGTGGTGGACACTTAGGGGTCAAGAAAACTTTATCCAAAGTACGGTAAACATACACCTGACCAGGATTACAGTATGATATTCGACAATGGTGACGAACATGTGATATTTGCGGAAGAAGAAAACATGCTGGACGCAATCGTAGGGGGTGTCATCATGGACATTTGACCGGGGCTGTCGGAGAAAGAATAGCACTTAACCTGATGGGACCTCTACCTGTGAAACCGCGTGGTAATGCCTATGTACTGGTAATGGGTGACTATTTTACAAGATGGACAGAAGCAGTTGCACTTCCGAACCAGGAAGCTGAAACTGTGGCCAATGCTGTCATCAATACATGTGTCACGGTTTGGAGTACCAGCCATAATACATTCCGATCAAGGTAGGCAGTTCGAAAGTAAACTCTTTCTGGACATGTGTAAGATATTGGGTGAAAGAAAACTAGCACGACGGCCTATCATCCCTAGCCAAATGGGATAATAGAAAGGTTTAACCGGACACTGGCCCAAATGTTGAATAATATGATTGACAAAGATCAGAGGGTGTGGGATTCTAAACTCCCGCTTACTCTGATGGCATACAGGTCGGCAAGACACGAGTCGACTGAACAGTCACCAAATATGATGATGCTTGGCAGGGAGGTAACCCTGTCACCTCACCTACTCATTGGAGCGTCTCCCAATGAACAATCATATCCGAATGACTGGGTTAAAACATTACGTGGACGTTTGGTAGACGTGCATAATGATGCGATGTTGGTGATGGAAACAAATCTGGCTCGACAGAAAAGATCTTACAAACTGAAACTAAGTGTCGAGAGATACAAACCTGCTGATCTAGTTAATTTACACACAGTAGTAAAGAAAAAGGGAATTTCTCCAAAACTACAAGACAGATGGGAGGGGCCTTTCGAAGTAGTCGATTCCTTATCGGACGTTACCTACCGAATAAAGAGAATAGACGGTAAACTTCAGATCGTACACCATGAATGGCTTAAACCGTGTAATCGACGAGTCGATTCAGAGTCTGATACAGATCACAATAGCGGTGAACATGACACCCTGGACATGTACACCACTGAGAACAACCCAGAATTAAATTTCGACAGTCAGGTTAATGATAAAGGGCGACAAAGACGACCGCCGCATAGGTTTAATGACTATGTATTGTATGATGCGTCAATCCAAAACCGGCTTCCTTAAAGGTTGTTTCTTTATCTTTGCAGAAGATGGATTCAGTGAAACAGTTGGGTGTCCTTACTGCCAGTATGCATGTGAGTTAAGAAGAAAGCTGAGTGAGCATCTGCACAGAGAGCACCAGTGGGCGAAAGGGGAGGCATATCCAATTCCTCGTAAAGATGGCGAACTGTTGGGGGATGCACCCGTATTTGCCCGGAATCCAACCTGGAGAAGCCAACCAGGCCGACCAACTGTTTGTTCCGTCGTCAGCAGTAAATCAGATCAAAGAAAGTCAGCGAGTCCTAGGAAAGTTGCGAGGGTTCCTATTCACAAACCGCCCCCAGAAGCAACAAGGATCACCTACTGAACGACCGATCACGAGTTAAGTCGTGCGAACAGTTCTTCAGCCACCTAATTCTGCAAGTACTTGTCAACCTGAACATCCCTCGAATTCGGACTACAACAATTCAGATTTCGCCTGGACCTTTGATACTCCAGCAGATGAGTGTGCCGTGTTTGATCTGGTGGAAATATCCACTCAGTCTACAACAACAGGAGTCACTCAGACCGAGTTGCAACCTCCAACAGGAGATTATGTGAAGGTAAATGTTAAAAGGGTTACCAAATTCTATAAGTGGACCAATCAAGTATAAAAAGAAATCTGTAGAAAAGACAACCGAAACTTGGGTAGACTGGAAAAAGATGTGAAATATGTTTCCTAATTCCCTGTTGTTGATTCTGTTTTGTTGCTACCGGGATCTGGCGGGACGCCGATCTTGGGAGGAGGGCAGTGTAGTGAAAATGCTATAGTTAGCGTACATAATGCACTTGCCATGTTATCAACACACGTCTGTTCTATAGCACGACCGGAAGTCAAATGACTTTCAGCATGCGCACACGACTACGTGTGGCTTATTACCATGGCGCTGATTAGAATACAGGGTTAATTTAAGAGCACGGCAGCGATTGACTACGCCTGTTAGCCAGGCCTTTAAAAGCCGGGATTTCACCAGTAGTTGCCAGATTGGAGGCAGGCTTCAACGCCTGCAGATGAACAGCGGAGAACACTAGACCGGCATTGGCAGAAGTTCCATGGGCCTTTCCTTACAACCAGAGGTAAGCGGACAGCCAGCCGGCTTGGGGCCCGTGCAGAGGGGTTAGCTGCCAGGGTGACCGTGACGCTGAGTGTCGTGGCTAGGATCCAATTGATGTTATTTCGTTACTTTTTATTTCCATTTGTACATAATTCATTTATTAAAGGTTCTTATATTAAACTATTGTCTGTTTATTCTTGTTGTCTCGCATAGGAATATGGGTACACTCTTGGTTAAAACGGACCGCTATATTAAGCTATCTATGTAATATACGCTACCCTTGAATCGTTACAGTATCAATAACGCCTACAGTCCTGTAAAAAGATTACAATTAAACTTTTGCAAATCTACATGTAGGTATCCAAATAAATTAATGGAGTCACCTTACCTTGACATGTCTCAATCCAAATTATTTTTGTCAGTCTACAAGTACTCCTTTTTTAATTTCGAGACTGGCTATGTGAATAAAACATAGCCTATTCATAGCGTTTGAGAACGTTTGAACGGCTGATCTAAATGATCTGAATGTCGGGGCACGCACAAAAAAAGCGAACAGTATTCCAAATCCGCTCGACTACAAATCCCAAATAATAATCATATCCATTTGAAACAACTCTTAATCTAGCTTCCGACAAGGATTTTATGACATCAAGCCACGATCTAATGGGTGCATGTCTTACAGGACAACGGGGTGCTGGAAAAAACATCGATAATCATCAGATCATGTATGAGCCAATTTTCCCCAACGATTTAAAGTCGTCATATTCATCTCGAACACTGTCAATCCCGAATCCAACATGTTTTCTCTGTAAAGTTTGGTTGAAGTGTTCATTTCAAACAGTTGTCACTTCCTGTGGAATAGGGCACCTGTAACTTCTTCAGTTTAAATCAATCTTTCAATGCCTTGGTCGATGTCGTTCCTGAGAAGTAAAATTCTTCTTCATCTCTTGGTAAAATCCATTTGTTTTATTTTTTTCCCACGATAAACACGTCTGTCTCTGACCCAACTCGAATTGGCGGGAAAATCTAACCGCAGATTTACACTGACCTATATAAATTTCAGTGACGTAACTGAATTTGTTTTGTTTTGCAGAAGGTAAGAACTTCAGGGTTCTCCTCTTCATATTTCAAACATTACATAGCAAACCTTTCGAAATAATTAATTAAACAATGTCTTGTTTTTTTTCTTTTGCTGCATGCAGTAAGTCAAATCCACCCCTTGTTTACTACATTTGGACTCGTCCAAATGGAATGTTGTAAGCGCGTGTCAAAAGGAAGAAAGGACTATGCCAAGATTTTTCACTACAGGGTCCATAGGCTATGAGTTACGATTCTAAAACTACGATTGATAGAAAAAAAATATTAGCATAGAGTAAAAAAATGTGTGGATAATAGAATAGAAATAATGTTCAATCAACTGCCGTCTATTGCGAATTTTAAGACAGTTGAGGTGGACGAGTTTCTACATTTTAAGGCTCAGGCTAACGCCTTCGCCCAAATTCGCAATAGACGATAGTCGATAGAACATTATTTCTAAAGTATACAAAGAATGACTAATGCAATGACTTCAACTTGTGTACAGCTTGAAAACACCGTTCAGTCTGACTGATGTACGTATGCCTGGACATTGAAACATCAACGCTGTTCATTCAGGAGGTGCCCACGAAATTTTTATTTATTTTATTTACCAAAGTTGGCGAAGAAACCTGGATTGTTCAAGTTTACAGCCGCAAGCGGCCGCGTGGTTTTGATTCGAAGCAGGGCGCAGCATTCGCAGCAACTTACGCCTGCCGTCGGTTATAATTGGCTTCTACAGACCAGCATGATGACACGCACAAAATATTCAATTGAACAATGCTTCAATCGTTTTTAACCACATGAACTGTAAATTCATTATCTTGCATTTCAGTATATTGCATTAGTAAAACCCCCAAAAAGTGAATTTAAAAAGAATTAATAACAAATCTATGAGTGATCTCCCTTGAATTGTTTTCTTTTAGGTCCGCGAACCGTCCAATGACCTACATACACGCGAAGCGGCCTACCATTCCAAATTTTCTAATTACGAAGTCAGGTGCATAGTTTTATCATCATTATTCGATTTAAACCCGATTTTGATGTATATATAAATTGAAAACCTTTGATTCACACCACAAGGTAATTTTTTGGTGGTATTGTTACTGAACATGATGATCTCAGGCAATTTCTGCAACAGATAAAGTAAATCACTGGTCCGTCGCACCAGTGTCAGACGCAAATTCGAATTCTTTACAATTTTTATTGGTCTCAGACCAGCGGACCACCGCAAATTTCGAACCCTACGTAAGATTCCTCAACTATATACTCTGGTTGGGCACCTCGAAGTAGGGGCCTACTCTCGTTCGAGGTACACAGTTTTAGAAAAACTAATTAAACCATTTTAAAACTGTTGACATTGGTTTTATTTTAAGGAGGTAATTGTGCAACATTTAGCAACAACTCACTGATGTTGACAACAACGTTACAAAATAATTTTGCAATATTCATTACAGTGTTGCACAATTGGGATTAACACATTTCCCATGAATGTGTGCGCATACCGTTTACACCAATGGCATAAATTTAACATGAAGGTGTGCTACAATGCTATTTCTGTATAAAGCTTCAGTTGTGGGGAAGTGTGATAGCACACCCCAAAACAGAAAGCCTGCACAAACTTAACATTATGATTTTGAAATTAAAAACAAGAAGTATTATATTTCATTCAAATGTAAATGTAATTTTATTTACTCACACCATTTCTTATTCTGTATTTCCACAGAGCAATACAGTTTATTAATTATACTACACATGTACGTGTATTATATGTTAAAACACAACACAGGTGTGAATATATGTAAAATGGTACTGTTTAATACAGAAACAAGATATCAACTTTAAAATAATACATCTTTATCAATATGAAACCATTCCAAAACAACTCTCCACACATCAACTTGTAGGGCCTACATGTAGAGCCTAATGTTGTAACCGAGAATGTGCAACTTTTCAATCTCCCTGGCTTTAAAACTTCTTTAAGCTGAGGAGTGCTGCAGTTTCACTGCTCCCTCATGTTTAATTTACAGAAATGAGATTAAACATGCCTCATACAAATCAGTTTTCCTCCACCCTATATGTAAACTAAATAGGCAGTGTAAAAATGACAAATGTATCACAGTGCATGTGTTTTTTTCGTCTGTAATCGAATGGATCATTGGACATTTGAATCCAGTTAGAGACATGCAGTTGGCCTCTCTATTGTTTTACTTATCGCATTTATAAATAAATTGAAGCATCTTTAAGGGAAAAAACCCAAATCAAATCAAAACTTTTTTTAAAACAAAATAAGAATTGTTCCGTTAAGACATTTAGAAACATTGTCACTATGTCGTATGACAATTACTCCCCCCCCCTACATACACAGAAACAAAACAACCCCATAACAACACAAACAACAACAAAAAACAAGCAAACTTTGATAGTTGACAGGTTTCCTTCAATCTATATATGTTGTTATAAATAGTTTCAGATTGTTATTATTAATGTTTAGTTGTTATAAATAGCTTCAGTTAGTAAAATGTATGTTTCACTTTGTGCAATGTTTAAATAAATGTCGAGAGAGTTATTGTACTTTATTTTAAGCTCATTTTATTCCGACAAGAGTATCGTCTCTTGGACCGTAGTTGAAGTCCAAGTTCGTAGCCATATCGGATTTCAGGGCGTTCGAGCGAGCTGCCATTTTCTTGCAATTGTTTCATTGTTTTAAACGCTTAGAAGATCCACTCTTCAGGTATTGTTGATGCACTTGTTTTATAAAAGTGTCTTTTCTCTAGTGTAGATAGAGATTATTTTGATTTAGAGATAGATTAAGATAACGTAAGTGACGAGATCTGCGCACACATTAACCACATACGTAATTTAGCTCTAGTTGCATGTTATATGACTTATATAAGTTGCGCTTTTACCGAAAAAAAGTAAATCTTAATACCTTTGATAGATAAACAATAATAGTACTATAGTTAAAGATATTTTTCTTCTTTAAGGTGAAATATAACGCAAGTGTTAGAGACACATATTTATGTATAAATTTATAGAAATGTAAACATAAGGCATTGTTTGCTAATATGATATTTTGTTTATTGTAGAACACACGATCAAAATCACACGATCAAAATGTATCGATTGAACAGCAAAACTGGTGCACTGGAACAAATGAATACGCACCAAACCAATAACCACCATCATTGTTCCGTACCGTATGTTCCTTGCGTATTAGCGCTGGGTGCGAATATTAAAAATAGCATGTTATGCAGGGTTTTCATTTTGTTTTGAAGTAGGAGGCTGATTTCTAAAAGTAGCAGGCAGGGGTTCGGGGGCTGCCGAAGCCCCTGATAATGGCCAGGGTCCAGGGTCCGCCTAGGCCTCTGGAAGCTGCGCAGTTGTAGATGCTTGGAGAGCCTATTTGAGCTTATTTTCACACATAAATTCATGCCAAAAGCAACTTTATTATTTGAATTTTTTAGTTTATATTTGTACAAAAACAAAAGTCCCAAAATTTTAATTGATGTATCAGTTTATTTAATGTTGTCATGTGCCATCGTGGGCCATGATGGCCAATCACGGTGACCATGAACAGAAAATAGTAATAAAAAAGAAATACAATCTATCATCAGTGTTGTTTATTTGTTTATATAAATATTCACGTTATAGTATAACTCCAGTTTGAACAAACTGCTATAAAAATAGAATAGACTGGAGTATAGCAGAAATTATTCAGGAAGATCACCATTTCT